>JAVJAQ010003788.1:0-71194 GCA_032362365.1 Zygogramma bicolorata | reverse complement strand
AGTGCTACCAGACCAAATTAGAGTTTATGAAGGTGCATAAACGTACCATCTTCTTCGTTCCATTATTCAAAGTATTTCCTGCAACTTCATTGAGGGCTTTTCTTCGAAGGGGTTCAACTCGGTGACAGTGTTGCAGTTGGGTGATCGAATCAAGATAAACGTGAGCTTAGTCGCTCAACGTTCAGTTACTAGCAGAAACATTTGAAGGGGATTCAAACCCCTTGCACCTCTTCCTTGCTATGACCGTGATCGAAACCAATAGTGAATTCATCGGCCACGCCGGATCTAACCGTGAAAAGGAACTCTCTAATCCCTTCTTTTTTCATGGTCGTGGACCATTTGCGAAGAAGGGAATCCGAAATGCTAACTAACTTTATAGGCTCCATCTAGTACTATCATACTGCGTAGGTAACGTCTATGCCGAAGATGATATGAGAAATACCTTCTCTAATTATCCTTTCCGAATCAAATCTGATCTAGTGACCGGGGCACTGGATACATCATCCGATACCCCCTTATTATTATTACATACTGAGAAGCATGAAATGAAGGATCGGACTAAAAATATCCAACGAATTGCAGGTCAACGGAAAGTCAAGTCAAAAAATATCTCAGAATGAATGAGGTTTTTTTTGATATTTATATCTATACACTACTGCACTTTTCGAATATTGAACGATAATTATAACGGGAGATCTAATTCATGTGCTTCACGTTTGTCGTGGCCTGTTATCATGAATAATTTATGTGCAGACATGTGCAACATGTGTTGATTCACCTGTGGAGAGATTCGGTGATTTTTTTACGATTACAGCCTCATTGATCGTGATAAGCGCTACTATCAGAAAACGGTCTACTGAAATCTCAAATAGTCTTCTGAAACACCTGAGCAATGATATTCATCCAGTTAGATCTCTACTATTTTTGCAGTTTCTCAATTATTTAGTGGTGGTCTAATTCAGAATATATGTTAAGCCACTCTAAACGCTCGAGGAAAAGTTTAAAGTGTTTCATAGAGACACATGTACCACCTAGAGTATTTTTTGGATAAATCTCCCTATTATCCATGAATCAGACGAATTGGGCAAAATCTTCATGGAGTCACACATATTTTGAAATGTTTTGAACCGTCTGATAAAATTCTATGTTACATTTTATGCCGATTTATTTAATTTTCAGTGAACAAAGTAACTCGTAATGACCTCACATCTTCTACCCTGTGAAATTGTAGATGACTGTTCCGATATAGGATAGCACTTAATTTCTTGGTCGAACTACGTATTTTGATGCGTAGATCACAAATTAGAAGTCCAAACCGTGGGCGTGGTGGTGTTTTTTCAGTCAGAACTCATGGCCCATCAATTTTTGGAAAATGGCGTATTCCTTTTTTTTTGTACAATGAAACTCATAAATCATTTTCGATTTTGATCAACATGTCAACATTATAGTTTAGTCAGTCCACCATCTCGACATTTTTTTTCGGTCGATTTGAAATTTCGCAACGAAAATTTTGTGTTCTGTGCTTGGCCTTGGCACCAATTGTTCGAGATAAAAAGTCACAGAATTTTATGAAAAATAGAAATAATGTACATCACCTTTTTCAGGTACAGCAAGTGTGGCAAGAGGGATGAGCAACTATATCGATTCTTTGACTGATAAAAAAATTCGGGAAGCCTTCTATGATTGGTTGCCAATGGATATAGGGTTTTTAGCGCCCTATCCAGATTTTCTTGCATTTCTTCTGGTTATTTTGTTAACGGGTGAGTGAATTTATGAGCATAACAAGTAAGATGCATTTATTTTCAGACTTCATATAATTTGTTGTTGCAAATGCGATTTTCCTATGAAAATGTATATGAAAAATCACAACAGAATGATGATGGCTAAAAAAACTATAGAATCCTGTGAAATTTACTCATCTTACCTTATTTTAGAACGGTAAAATTTTCCAACAATACACTTGTTTTTCGAAAAAAAAAACTATTACTTCCGTGAAATAGTGTGACTTGCATTGAATTATATGAACACTCGCCTATAAGTGTACTCAACGATTTTCATTGAGATTTATTGTCATATATCACATTCAAATTCATCATTCTACCAAATTTGGAATTGTTATTTTTCATTACGTCAGTCGAAATGGTCATTAAGTCTGCTATTAAAACATAAGTAGACGGGAATTCCATTTAGCCTGACCTTAACTTGAACGATACTTTCTCGATGTTGTTGCGATGTTAATATTCATAAATTGATTTTGTTCAGAACGTAACCGAATAATTGAGGTTACTCACGGTTTAAGCGATTCAGTGAAGGTAGCAGGCATCGATGTGGGACAGATTGTTATCTTTTCATGTGTCAACTCATACAAGGCTGTCACATATATTCCCACGAATTGTGCGAATTTAAAAAGAGTTTCAACTCTGTACGACTCTGACATGTGCTATATATCGTTGGTTATCATCTATCTCTACAGCTATTCCAACTACTTTTATGAGTTGTATTATCCAAATAAGAATTGGGAGAATTGGTACGCCTACAATTCCATACAATAATGTTGAGAAAAGATCATCCTTTCATATTGCTGCTAATATTTGATATCATAACACCAGACATTCAAATGAACAACATTGTCAAGGACGCAATCATAATGATATTGACAAAAAAGAAAGCACAATTGCCTAATGAATGTGAATATGTAAAATTGATCCGTGAAATACTCGAATCATGGTGTATTTATAACAAAATTGAATTTTGGGTTTCGCTAGTAAAATCCGTCCTTGTCGCCATATGTCTATCGAAATCTGAACTACATTCATTGACCCATCATGGATACCAATCAAACAGATAGAAAGAAAGACAATGTGAGACATTTATTTGAGTATAGCTAGCTTTGTATTTAGTATAGGATAGCTTTTAATGAAGTACTAGGTCATTGAAAAGTTACATTCTTTTGGCCTTAGCTTGCGTTTCTCAGAGGACGCAATTTTATTTTTTTGATTCATGGGGGTTAGGGTGAGCTGAATTCCAAGTTTGTGGGGTCGCAACCCTTGTCCCGCGGCCGCGTTTTAGGAAAAAGGGGTGAAAATAGTTTTCGCGCTCTATCTGGTCAAACTATTCATCTTACAGAAAATTCTTTGCTATATTTTTTGGTGCAAATTGAATTTTCTACAACTTTAATCTCATTAATATAGTACCTACGTTGAGAAAGATACCGACATAAAAAATAATAATGTTGTCTCCAGTATATAGGGCACTATAAACGAAGCATTTGATGGGATGATCAAATAATTATGGTCAGAAGTTCAACCAGAAAATGGTGCTCACTGATAACTCAATTTTCAAGACACTTAAACTACCCCACTGACTTCAGCTGAATGAAATATTCAGCACTCTTCACTTATAACTGCCGTCTGTCGATGAAATACATACAAATACACCCTATCGGAACACAGGAGATCTTTCCAGATCTCATCATATTCCAGAATATGAGTTCCGGATCGTTCGAAGTCGCTCCGAGAAACGTCCAACTGGAAAATTCTCTTGTCGAACAAGCCGGCTCGTTGTTTTGAGTGGCATTTCATGAGCGCGACTCAGTGGCGACGTAAAAAATTTCGTCACAATATAATGAATCTTTCGAAATATGTCACAAGTGTTTTATATTTTCTTGGAAGTCGTTCGAGATATTCCAAAGATTTTAACATGATTATATGAATCACATCATAATAAAAAAACTGGTATATTTTGTAGTTTCTACTACAATAAAAAAACTAATTTTGTCAATAGGAAACCTTCACATTTGAAAAAAAAATACGCCCAAATATTTTGTCATAAACAAGTTGTGTGTGGTGATACTTTCCACTGAGAATATTCATCATGCTATTATTCACCATTCCTCTTCATAAAATCGAACTGATTTCTCTGTTCTAGCGTTACTATCCTTTGGAGTCAAGGAATCCTCAACGCTAAATAATGGCTTCACCGTCGTTAATTTACTCACTATTTGCATAGCAATTGTTGCTGGATCTATAAAAGGTGAGTTTTTAATATCAACACACAGTATTTAACAATATCATATTTATAGTAATCAACATCAAATGATGCATCACAGTATACCTTGAGTGAAGTAAATCTATAGAAATGATAATTTACTCTTGTGAAAAGTTGAATGTGTCTAGAAGCTGAGCTTATACTTTGCCGTGACGCTCTGAGGTGGTATATAATATGCAAGTTCCTTGTGTTTATTATTGGACTGTTATCATATTTTTATCTTCGGTGACATATTTACACATTTTTACGATAATTTGGATACGACTGAACTCAAATACAGTAAGTCACATTTATATTGATAATTTTGAAGTGAAAACTAACTCAGAATGAAGATCTTTCCTGGAGATGATAATGAAGATTATCGACATATTGGAATTACTTGTGCTATAAGAGTCCACTCCCGTTCTGCTTTTCACCCAAAAAAAAGAGTTTTTTCTTAACTGGTCAGCAAAGACTATTATTATTTTCATTATTACTATTAATCACAGTACTTCTCATGTTGAACTGAATAATGACCCAACCTCTGTAATGTAATGATTTGATCGAATCTCTCAATGATATAATCACAGGCTAGATGAAAATGTTGAAAATAACTCACTGGTTATGATGGCATTCTTCCAAAATTTTAGTCTTTACCAAAAATTCATGAACCTAATTTATCAATTGAAGGGTTCAATGTAGTTCAGGAAGGCATATCATTCCCTATAACAAATTTTTGATGGAAGTGAAGTTGAAGAACATTAAAATTGCCAATAAAACAGTAAATTCGATACAACAGATCTATTGATAGTAATAATATATTTATTCTCAACAGGTATACACCCAATAATAGAAAAAAATCAAGGTAGAATATAACTACAACCAGGTAGGTTTACATTAGAGATGAAGTTAGATAAAAAAATCAATCTCAATTCTGGTTACGCTAATAGATTGATAAAGTTGATATTCGAAAGTAAAAGACAAAATTTCTATTTTGTCACTTCTTAATGTTGTCTATGGTATCCCTCATCATCATTGAAATAAGAATTATATTGGCCGAACAAAGAGATCACTCAAGGAAAGAATGTAATTCTATCCTTCAAAGTGACAGTGGACTGCATCGAAAGATATGCTTCAGCTCAACATGTGAATAATATGGATAATAAAATGGATTATCATTTACCAATCATAATGAAAAGAGACCACACCATTCTTAGAAATGTCTTACACCTCGAGAGAGAATGATTGCTTGGATAAAAAGACAGGTATTAGCCATCTGAGCAAAATGAATTCTTTTTTGGTTTCTTGACATACTTGACATACATTCAAATGATCAGAATAACCCAAAATTTCATTTCACGATTTGGACGGGGGCTGTCGAGTCGGCCATCTTTATTCCTTGGAAGTCTCATGAAACAGATATGGACGACTCGACTATTTCGGTTCGATTCGTGAGGTAGAAATTCACTACTATTCCAAGCTAATGTCAAATGTTGAATATGACTGTCGAATTATGTTTTGGACAAGTTGTGGTTTCATACATTTAACATGCAATTTTCTGAAGTGTTTGAAACGATAACTGAACAAATATGTTTTTCTTCAACTCATGTTTATATTTCCCTTCTGCTGAACATTCTTACGTGTGCGCCCAGAGGGCAAAGTTTGGCTAATCATCTTCGGGTCGTTTTACTGATTTTCACGATAGCGCACTTGCTATTTCAACTGCAGGGGAAACCAAGAAGACCACCATCACCACCATGCCCCCCCCCGGAGTTGAGCGCCCAAGATGACGTGATGCCATATCCAGTTGCCTGGATACGAGACCTCGCCATCCTCCATTTTCCTTTCCACCCCCGCCCTCTCAGGAGCGGTCCTCAACCTGCTGATGGGCACTTCAGCAAGATTGATATCTTACCTGCTTCGGTTGGAAATCAGCCTTTAGGTGCTATTGCTTCCTCTCTGTCTCTTACTTTGGTTTCTACCTGACTCTGCTGCGTTGCAGTTTTTGCATGGTGGTCCCCCCGACCTCTCCGGGACAGTTCTCGCCTGTCGCGGATCGGTTTATGTGTTCGCGCGCGATGTCTGTGTGTGTAGTGTGGAGTGTACTTACCCGAGTCGCTGATGCGACTCTTATACTCACCTAAGCCGCCTGCGGGCGACTCTTGGATGTGGTCTCAGGTTTTGCTTGGAAGGCCTCGGGTGTTTGTCCCTCTCGCGGAATCTGGGATCGTCCATGTTCAGTGCGTTGTGGAGGTCACGCAGCGCTGGGTTTGGATTGCTCCTGATACGCTCGAAGATGCTTTCGGCGTGGTCTCGCAGGTATTCGTCGACGTGCCAAATACTTAGGTTCAGGTCCCGGTAGATGTATCGGTTGGGGCAGTAATAAGGAGCGTTTACGGCCGCCCGCAAGCAGACGTTCATAAACGTTTGGAACATTGATCTGTATGACTGCGCGCAACGGCCCCATGCCGCCGAGGCATACAGTGAAATGGGGAGCAGGATCGTTTTGATAAGAAGCAGTTTCACCTGGAGTTCCATGTTACTTCTGCGACCTATTATGGGATTGAGGTTGTGCCGTGCGGCTTTCGCCAGGTTCAACCTCTGTCGGGTGTGGGACCTGAAAGTCAGCTTGTTGTCCAAGTAGACTCCTAGATACTTGGCTTCGTTCGTCCATGGGATTTCTCGACCGTCGTGAATGACGTGTCCTGCAGGTTCTACTCTCCTCCGTGAAAATAGTATCGCCTGGCTCTTATCAGGGTTGATCGCTATTTTCCATAGACTGGCCCATTGCCCGAGTCTATCTACCTGCCGTTGCAGGTACCTCATAACCAACGTGTGGCTGGGGGATCTCGCCAGCAGAGCTGTATCATCAGCGTAGAGTGCCAACTTGTTATGGTTGTTCTCCGGCCTTGGTACGTCTGCTGTGTACACTGAGAAGAGGTGCGGGGAAAGTACTGCTCCTTGTGGGACTCCTGCTTCCAGGACTCTCCATTTGGAAAGCACACTCCCCACTCTGCATTGACATCGTCGGTCCCTCAGGAATGAGTCGATTAGTCTGACCATTGGCCCCGTGTATCCAAAATCAGACATTTTGGCCACGAGTCCGTCGTGCCAGACCCTATCGAACGCCTTGGAAACGTCTAGGAATATCGCTCCTGTGTGTTGTCCTTTCGCTAGGTTGAAGCCTTCTGTCGCAAATTCGACCACTCTAAGAACTTGGAGTTCTGTCGAGTGTTCCGACCTGAATCCGAACTGTTCGTCTGGCAGGACGTTCAGTTCTTCTGTCTGTTCCTCGAGTCTTTTCAGAATGACGCGTTCCGCCACCTTACTCATCGAGGATGTCAGACTTATCGGCCTGTGGTTCTCTGGGAAGGTATGGTTCTTGTTTGGCTTCGGGATTATGATGACCGTGGCCTCCTTGAACTGGGATGGGAAGTGTTGGAACCGGAGAATAGCATTTATGACGTTAGTCAATGCTACTATTCCTTTCCTGGGTAGGGCTTTGAGTGCCCGGTTCGGTATTTGATCCGGGCCTGGGGCTTTCCGGGTAGCGAGACTTCTTACGATGCCTCTGACTTCCTCGGGGGTTGTCGGGTCTATGGGATGGGCGTTGTCCCTGCGCTGGCGTCTAATTCCATCTGCTGCCGATTCGATCTGCCTCTCGGCGTTCTCTTCCTCTTCGGTAACGAAAGCATTATTATTCTCTCTACACTGTTTCTGAAAGCTGTCCGCGAATGCTTCTGCTTTTTCAGGATCTGTGTATACTATGCCTTGTTCTCCATGTATGGGAGGGCATGGTTTTCGACGGCCGTGCCTCAGAACTTTCTGCATTTTCCATGCAGATTGATCCTCGGTGTTGAGTTCTGCCAAACGGTCTTTCCATTTCTGGTCTCGGAGTGTTTGCAGCGCTAGCCGCAGCGTTCTGCTGGCCCTGTGCATACAGCTCTTGTCCATCGGTGAGTGGAATTGGTCCTATCTCGTCGTGGACAGTGCGTTGGAATTTGCTCCAGTCTACTATCCTCTTTTCCTGTGCCACCGGTTCCATTTCTCCGTCTCCTACGGTCAGTAGGATGGGATTGTGGTCCGATGACCCCTCGTCCAGAACTTCCATCTCGGAGGTGGTGATGTTCTGGACTATGGCAAAGTTTAGTACGTCTGGTTGTGCGCCAGCATGGGGGTAATGGGTCGGTTCTGCTGAGGAGACGATTGCTAGTTCATCGAACTCGTTCATCCACCTGGCTAGCTCTCGGCCTTTCCGGTTCTCGTTCCTGCAGTTCCATTCGCGTGACTTCGCGTTGAAGTCACCTATGGCGACTGTTGGATGGTGATCCGGAAATATCTCGGCTATGTCGGTCCTCGCTATGTGTTCCCGTGGGGGCAGGTACACAGATACGATTCTCAACTGTCCGTGCCGTCTCAACTTCACTATGACTGCGACTGCCTCGCCGCCCTGAAGTTCCGGCTTCCGATCTTCGCTTTGCACTAGGTCGTTCTTCACTAGTATGGCCACGCCTCCCGCTGCACGCTGGCCTGGCCTGTCTGCTCTGTACGTGTTGTACCCTGGAATATGATAGTTCTGCGTTGTTCGAAGTCTGGTTTCTTGGACCGCCATAACGTCAATGGATAGACGCGACGACAGTTCCATTAACTCATTCTTACGTCCTGCAGCGCCCTTCGCGTTCCAGGATCCTATCACGAGGTTTTCCGGTATTCGTTGTACTGCCATTAACGTTTTCCGGCTCCCTCTATTAGTGCAGACAGTAGGGCGTGGGCCATGTTCTTCTGCTCGTCTGTCAGCTTACTCAGGACTGCGCTCAGGTCCGCTCCGACGGTACCTTGCGATTCCTGTGGTTTTGATTTTGGGGTCGTGTTCTTTCCGGGTTTTGGAGCTGGCCTCCTTTCTGGCTGCTTCGGCTTTGGGGCCGGTTTTGCCTGGAGTAGCCTGTGCGGCGTTTGCCAGGCTTTAGGGAACATCTTGCATCCCCTGTAGCTGGCTGGGTGCGCCTCCTTGCAGTTGGCGTACTTTGCCGGTTCCTCCCTTGGTTTTTCGCAGGTCCGACTTTCGTGGTTTTCACCACATTTCACGCAACGGGCCGTTGCGTGACAGCATCGCTGCGAGTGTCCAAATAATTGGCATTTATGGCACTGGGATATTACTCCCCGCCGCTGCCGTTGAGGCTCCACCCTCACGACTAGGTGAACGCACCTGTTCACCTTGAATATTTTTTCCTCGGTCCGTGGGACTTTTACAAGGAAGAGTGGCAGTTCTTTCCTTGTTCTCCTTGACGTCATCCTGTGACACTCGAGGACTGTAATCCCCTGAGCTTCCAGGCTGGAAGTCACGTCGCTGGCTGCGACATTTTCAGGTATTCCCCTGATGACCGCGTGCAGCGGGATCTCCTTTTTCAGGCTGAAGGTGTGGAACTCCAGCCTTTGTTCGTCGAGGAACTTTGTGAGTTTCCTCCAGCTTGCCTCGTCCGCCGTGCTGATATGTATGCCGTCAGCGAGGAGTTTGGCTTTCGTATACTGAATTTGGCGGTTTGCCAATTCAGTCGAGACGGCGTTCCACTTGTCGTTCGCTCGTAGAACGACCGATGGTGGTTTTGTGGGGTCCTGGGGTTTGGTGTTCTTTGGGGTTGCATCCGAGGTGGACGCTATTTCCGTGGTTGTTTCGTCAACCGGGGCCACTTCTTGGGATGTTGGTGGGCCGCTCTTGTCGGTTTTTTCCTCTGTATCCCTCGCCAGCTTCTTTGCCCTTCTTTGCCCGGTGCGGCCGTTTGGGCGTGATTTGGGGGACTTACTTTCGTCCTCTGTGTCGGACACAGATGACGAATCTAGCGTTCTTTTGACGGAGGTAGATGGGGGTACATCTGGTTGGTCGATCGACATTTGCGACTTTTCGCTCTCCGTCTCGCTGTATTCGTCCGAGCTTTGGCCGATGTCTTCGCTCCTTTTCTGGACTTTGCTTTCCTCAAGTCCTTCCATCTCACGTCTTTCCTTCTCATCGAGCTTTTTGAGAAGTTGATCGAGCTTCCTCCTCAGCTCGATGTTCTCCTCCTGGTATTTTTCGAGTATGCTCATCAGTTTGATGTTTTGTTTCTCACTCTCTATGGCCCTCTGCTCGAGTTTGGCCATCATTTCCAACATTTCCTCGCGGTTCTCCATCCTTTTGGGCCTTTATTCAAGGCACTTAAAAATCAGAAAAACCTAAAAAAGAACTGCTGGTCACATTTGCCGTATAGCCAGGTAGTTAGTCCTGTAAAGGACTGTTTTCGGTCCGCTCTCGGCCTATTTCGAGTCAGGTAATGACTCAGGTAGCCCTGTAAAGGACTGGTGTTGATCGCTTTATGACTAGTTAGTCTGGGTCCGTAATTAAATCACTTTGCCTTCCTATTAACTTTGTCTCGACTATGCTCTTCGATTGCTCGATGATCACTGCTAACCAAGAAGAACTCACCGGATCGGTTGTTGTATTCAATCCAGATATCCCACCTACCAGGATTGGTACCTAGGCAACTAACAATTGCCTATTGCAGCGAGCCGATCAGAAAAATTCTGCTCGAAAACCAGCAGTGAAATAGCCACATTGAATATAATGACCGCGCCTCAGACCGCTTTGGCCACATCGACCATATGTAAACATCCACACCAAAGATGCAAGAACTGATGTTTTCCTGCCAGAAGTCTCGTGTGTTGTCACTTTTGTTGACAACAAGCCCAGCAGATGCTCCCGGAATTTACATCTGATATAAACCAATTTTCAATGCGACATTTCTTTCATTGAATTCCACCATGAACTTAACTTTTTCTAAAAACGAACCTCAAGTTTCCTTATCAACCTCCATAACCAAATCAGTTATGTATTTACAACGTGTATCGGCGTTTTTCACCGAAAAAACATCATCAATATTTGGTCACACAACTCTTGTCAGTGTCGTCCCAAAAAAGTCTAGAGTGTCTAGAGGAACTATCAATACTGTTTCATATTATATGAATTATATGAATCAATTTCCAATGCGATGTTTCTTTCATTGAATTTTATTGTCAACATTATTTTTTTAAATATGGGCCTCTAATTTTTTCAACAATTTTGGTGGCCACTGTTTCAACAAATCAGCTATTAATTACAGTTCATACAGTATTTCTCAAAGTTTGTCTCCGGAATCATCATTATTTGGTCAAACAATTAGGGAATGCCTAACTTTGAAAACTGTTGTTTGGTTTATCATGAGTTTTGTTTGTTAGAAAAAATCTCAAACTGACCAATGGAAAAACATAAAAATATTTTTATCATCAAATTTTCTTTGGGGCTGAGGAAAGATAATGTGAAATTGCTGTGACTGTCACTAGACAAAAGAGTAAACTGGAATAGTCATACTTCACAGTTGAAACGAAGATTATCTAGCATCTTATTCTTCATACTCCCGCATTTACAAGAATTGAACAGCACTGATACTTTGAGAATAACATATTTCTCCTTGTTTCATTCACTAGTAAACTATGGAATTATACTCTGGGAAAATTCTTCGGGTTCCTTGGATATACTTCGGCAACAAAAAAAGCCATCAGAATTATTGCTACAAAAAATTCATATTATGATGTAGTCAATAAACATATGCCAGTTTTATGTGCGTTATACTAGCAGAATTTGAATTATCCAGACAAAGTTTCTTCCAAAAAAATTTCACAACGAAGATATCTTCACTTTATATTCTAGTGAGAAAAAAAGGTGTGGAAATTCGAAACAATATCAGTGAGAGAGCACGATTGAACTATTCGATGAATAAGTTCGAGTCATTTACAAATCCCATACAACCAGGGGACAATTATTTATCTTTAGAATACTGACACTTAGGGTAACATGATCAGCATTATACCTTATATAACTTTTCTTATTCAATATTTCTGGTTGAAGTTGTGTTTTTGAATATAACTGGGTGAAAAAATCCATTTATTGACATTTTAATTCCGAGAGTCTTTCTCCACGAGGACCTCATTCAACTCATTCCTTATCTCAGATAGTTTACGATAGTCGCATAAAATGATAAAAATCTGAAAATCCCTAAACAAATATATACACTCGGATTACAAGTCCCCGACTTGATTTCAGATATTCTGTCTGTTGATAACATATCAGAATAATTTGTGAATTAAATCGCACGCCTGTAATTTTAATGCAAACTCAGTTTATAACTCTCAATCTCAAACTCCACAATCAACATTGCAACGTTTGTAATAAAGACAGTTAGAGCTTTTGATCTTCAATTAGTATTTGAGCGTCATCATCAAAAAAATCAATTGAATAAAGAATGAAAATTTACAGCCAGCGCTAGTCTAAACGCTTACTTTATGGCTCGTACGTGCCATAAAGATACAACATTTTTCTGCTTGTCAACTTTCGAATTTTCAGTGCTTCCCTACCAGCCATAGTATTGGGATCGAATCGGATGGAACTTCCGATTCTTTAAATTCAATAACGAGCTATATTATTTCCAAATCCTCATGTCAGAGGCCCTCGGCATTGTAAGATAGTCCCAGGTCATACACATCTACTTTATACCCTTGATACATAAATAATATGTACCAAGGGTAATATGAATTCGAAAGCAATAGTTTTCTTCAAGGTGAAGGGCCACTATCCCGAAATATTGTAACGTACCCGACGTTATATTAAACGAGTTAGTCTGGATTCAGACAGAATTTAGTACAATCAGAAAGTTATCGGATCGACGTACGATCGGATTTCGGATCTGTCTGAATCCAGCCTTATGGCTGGGGTGACTACGATTTATTGTTGAAAATAATAATTCTCATCATTGATTAGCTGGGCATCACATCAGATAACGTCGATGTGCCATTTCGTATCGTTTCAATGATAACGATGTGAATTTATGTGCATGGCCCAATTTCACCAAAAACGAAGCCTGAGTTTGAATTCCAAGTGAAGGCATTTGAAGTTCGAGGGCCAATTTACATATCTCTGTTTTAATCGTAATCCTTATCTATAAATTGTCCCTACATTCAGTTTGAGTTGATAATGATGATAATAATAATATTAATGAGCTTTATTCAAGATTCATAAAAAAGAGCATATTAATCAATTTTCAATAATCAAGGTGAATAAACGGTTTTATTGAAATCACGAAGTTGAAAAACTTGTTGCGAGAAAATCAGAGATAATACATATATGCATATTTTTATATATAAATGCTTATCTAATTTACTTGACTGAAGTGAAAGATTTCATGAAATAAATTTCGACGAGACAAAGTTTGTTAGATTACAATATTTTTAGCACTTAACATACTTCCATCAGGTCAATTAGTAACACCAATCAAATTATATCAGAATTGTTATCAATGTCGGGAGTCTTCAGTAGCGTGTGAATATGACAAGGATTTTTCAAAATTTTTTTCAGTAACATACAAGAGAAATCTGTCATGTCGTGGTTATAATTATTATCATTATATTTCTCATCATTCACATATATATTATTGTAATTTAGTATAATTGTTTCAGCTGACGTCGGAAACTGGAAAATTGATGTTAATGAAATAGATGACGAGTATAGATCAAAGGCTGGTAGTGGAGGATTTTTGCCATTTGGAATTGCAGGGGTGACTGCGGGAGCTGCAAAATGTTTTTACGGTTTCGTGGGATTCGATGCAGTTGCTACAACTGGCGAGGAGGCTAAGAATCCTCAAAGAGACATACCTCTAGCTATCGTCATATCTTTGTCCATAATTTTTGCGGCATATTTTGCCATTTCAACTGTCCTGACAATGGTTTGGCCATACTATTTGCAAGTTAGTATTGCGTTTCAGAAAATGAATCATATCATATTGAAAATGTTTCTGTGGTTAATTTGGTTACCGGACTCAAATTCACCATATTTTTATGCAGTAACCTATTGATTGCTCATAATAATGTGTCAACTAGAACATTTTATTGTTGCAATCGACATTCATGACATGTGTTAGGACACTTTTATTTTTAGATTCATCTTCTCTCTCTCCGATTTCTGTTCAACGTATTAATAATTCACCATGGCGACGGATGATGATAATTCCAAATTTTTATTATATGTTGTGAAACGAAAAATGTAAGTAGTATACATTGTCTGAATCGTGGAGAGGTTTTTCACCACAGTTGTGCTGAAGTGAAAAAGTTGGAATTTGTAAATGGTCACAAGATTTTTATGTGCTGTACCGCTTCAACTGAAGATGGCGGACCTAACCTAGGAAATGAACCCAACTCAACCAAGAGTTGTATACTGCGATTGAGCTAGTCAATGAAATAATGAAGGAAATGAAAGATATACAAATGAGATTATTCAGTAAAATAGTCGTTTTCTACAGGAAAATTGTGATCTCCTTAAAAAAAAACTCCCCTCCAAAAAAAATATAAACAATGAAATTGGTTCTGCCACTAATCTTCCTAAGAATTTGTCAGTTGCTCAGAATCCGGTCCCGATTAGGTATAATGCATCAACAAATGGCGATGTAACTTCTGCTGAGTTCAAAGAAATTCATCGTACTGTTTGAATGTCGTTACCCTGTGGTGGATGGATTCCTTCTATCTTTTTTGGGTTATCAACTCATCACAATTTTATAAATTAATATAATAATCTATACAAGTGTAGAGGGCAGATTTTTAATCTACCTCGAGAATTTTAAAATTGTTCTAAAATTGTTCGTTCCGTCAACCAGCTGACGAACGTCAACCCTCAAAAGTCGAAACTTGTGCGAGCAATA
Organism: Zygogramma bicolorata; assembly: GCA_032362365.1. Classification (NCBI taxonomy): domain Eukaryota; kingdom Metazoa; phylum Arthropoda; class Insecta; order Coleoptera; family Chrysomelidae; genus Zygogramma; species Zygogramma bicolorata. The sequence goes on along the minus strand of JAVJAQ010003788.1, from coordinate 56,414 downwards.
GATCAACGAGGCCTTACCTTTTAACGTGCGAATCCCCAGCACGGTGGCCGGGGAAGGATTCGAACCCCGGCCTTCCGCTTGATAGGCAGATATGCTAACCACTACACTACCGAGATAATTCAAAAATAGTTTTTTTCTGAATAGAATGCGTTCAATTCGTTAGCAACTTTTCGTATATCTCGAATTTGCCTTTCAAAAAAATTTAAGAACTAACATTTATCAAAATACTTATCGTTGACGTTTCGGAAACCAAATCTGCTTCCGTTTTCGAAACTTCCATGAATATTCTTTTCTAGATTAGTTTTTGTGTTTGCTTTCCTATAAGTATTTTGATAAATATTGGTTCTTGTATTTTCTTTAGTCAAATTTGAGATATACGAAAAATTGCTGACTAATTTAACGTGTTCCATTCAATTGAACTATTTTTGAATTATCGCAGCAACTTCTCGGTGTAGATTGAAAATCTGCCCTTCTACACTTGTACATATTCTTATATTAATTCCCATTTCTACAGATCGTGGTAGGTTGAGAAAAACAAAAAAGCTGACACTGAATATTGTGGATCCCGGAGTATGAGGCGTTTGCTCAAAACAAAATGTGGGAAATGCAAGAGCTTAACACTGAGCACTGGACAAAAAGTGGAGAGTGGATGGAATTAGCAGAAAACTAGTCGTAGACTGCGTCGTCGTTTCGTTACGGGGGCAAACAGTAACAAACAAACAAAAATTACTAATAACGATGTTTCCAGAAGTGATTTGTGTAATTCATTATTCAAAGAGATCAGATCAATATACATCTATGGAAATGACTATTAGGAAAGGAAATCTCCGCAATGCATGGAAAAAAGAAAAATGTCCAACAGGAGCTATTGCTTCCATATTTTTTACAGACAGGAGAATGCCATAAAATCCCCAGGTAGATTCTCAAAACGAAGCCAAATAAACAACAAACATAAGGTAGTCGGGGAAAATAAAGGACAGAACAATAGTATTTCTGGACAAAATGCACTGAGATTGAGAAAAACAGAAATTCAATTGTGAAGTGAAAAACGACCGGCAGAAAATAGCAGGACTGATTTTTGTGTCGAAAATTGTTACTCAAAATACTGCTGCATACCAATATCCAGAGCATACGAAATGAGGTATATGAAATAGAAGTGATTCTTGAAGATGATGAGATTCACTGGTTGTGTTGTCAAAAGATTAATTTGATGTTACTAACTTGATCACACAAATGCATAAAGTTCCTGTAGGTCAGTAAGGTCACCTGGGGGTGTTGTTATGATATAAGAATTGATATTTATTTCATTTATATTCAGAACTGGCTAGGTGTCCGCAGGTATAACACTAAGACATTTTTTGGGATTTATCACACTCATGATTGTATGTAGGTCACTCGACGGAAAATTTGATATATTTCTTGAGATAATTTCGAAATTATTTGGAAGTCTTAGGCAATAATGTCGTCCTCACATGGGGTATAGCTAATAAATCTGCTTGACTCATATGGTCTCAATAAATCAGTTTTGAGTACGCGAAATAGTGCATGTTTAGATAATGTTTTCAGTACTTATATAATATGGAACATTATGATTTTCTGGAATTGTCTGATCATCCAGGATTAATTTTGAGTTCCCCCTTAGAAAAGAAAGAAGAGTACAAGAGTGATATATCTCTCAGACCTCTGCATCCAGATCTGCCAAAAAGTAATGTAGTGAATCTTCTGGGAATAATTATTTGTAAAGAAGTAACGTGGGAAAGGAAGAAACATCAGATTATTGTCTGTCCTCCTCAAAATTACATATATAATATGATCAGTTGTTGAAACAATATCTAGGGAAACTATTATGTCTGCTCATCATGGGTATTTTCCTTCTAACAAGACATATGCTGTGCTGAGTTGGGGTCATTCTTCCTATTCGGAAAAAATGTTTTAGACTACAAAGGAGATGCATCCGGTTCATTATGAATCCCAAATATCGCAGACATTGTTTTGCTGAGCTTAAGACTCGAACATTTTCTTGTGCACAAATTCTGAATTACAAGTTTTAAAATTATAGCCAACTTTATAATCCTCGTTTTAACCATTAAACTGACTGCTGTGGTGTACATTTCTTCAATTGCTTGTTATTGCCATAAAAGTAGTCGAGGAGAGACTATTTAAAAAAATCGAAGATTACCTAATGGGAAAAGCCATTTAGTCATTACAGGAATTCTCAGACAATAACTTCGATAACATATTACTATGATTGCTTTGAATTGTATTTATTTCAACGAACAAATTGTAATTTCACTTATTTTATTAATCAAAATATTATTTCATGAATGAATAACAAAACATACTTGAATTTTGATATGTACTCTTTCTTTCTTGACTCGCAAAAGCACGTGTGTATAATTTTTCATTGATAGATATAAAAACACAGACGAATATATAGACCTTTTTAAACTTCGTCAATCTCACTAAACGTTGAATGTCGGTACTGGAATACATCATTGTGGAATTTCAGAATCGAAAAAATAAAAGGAAATACTGTGACATAAATACATGGTAGCAGCAAAAAGATGAGAGTTTGGTGAGGATCCCACGGCAGATGAACGCGATAGGAATCAGAAATCAACACGTTATAGGCGCCAAAGAAGTTCGGTTTGATTCTTAATGTTTTGAATTGAAACCATAACTTAAACAAAAACTGCAACTTCGTTAAGTCAATAACTCTGCACCTGAATACAAAACAGTCTATTTGAATATAAAAAATCGATCAGAAAAAAAAAAAACGGAAACATATTACAATAATTTTGCAATGTCAGAAGTAAATGAGGAATTACCCCAATCAATCAATTAATTGCATCCCTTCTTGAGGGATGATTCAGGATGACTTTTTCAAAGAAAACTTCTAATTGTCGAACAATGTCTCAACTGGCTATTTGGAATTCTTTCTATGAGAAATGACATATATTCGTAGATGGTTATTGATCAACTCCTCAAAGGACGAAATCACAATAAGCAGCGCTCAATTTTGTTTCTTCAGGTGAACACATTTTATATCAAGTCGAAGAGTTGGAGCTATGGAACAACCTTACGCTCCAGAATTTAGAATCGAATATCAGCAATATTCTAACCAAATATCACTCTATACTCTACAATGCAGATATAAAGAAATTGAGAATGTGTGAATATCCTCTCCTCTGCAAACATTTTGTTATACATCCTGGGACAGCCAATCACCTTTTTATCACCCTCCCGATTGGATTGATCAGATTACGAGCTATGTACAGCTTATCCAATCCAACTTGACACAAACTCAAATACTCTTCCAGTTGCACACTGGTAGTGCAGATCATGACGAAAGAAAAAACACCTTCTAGGAATGAATTTCCTACTCAGCGAACACATATAATAGGTGTTTTTTTTTATCTTACTACACTTCACATAGATTGCTGGGCATGTACGTTATTAGGTCTGTGCCAGGATGGATTGGATTAGCTGTACCATGTGTAACGCCATGGACTCAGACTGTTGAAAATCTGATTACCAAACATTCCCGATAGTAAGACGATAAAAGAAATCTCTCACTTTTCCATCGGTGTTTTGAAACTCCAATCTTTTATTATCAACAGTCGAATTAATATTGATAAATATCTCTTCAATCCAAACTTTATATCCTTTATTTCAATTTCTAGTGAGGTCGAAATTTTTCATTGCTCTTCTCTCCTTCAGTAAATCACCACTTACCTTCTGATATTCCTACATGGCAACGCGTTATATGACTTCCTTTGTATTTTGTTGTATTTTAGGAATATTAAGTTTTATTGAGTTTTTTTGTATACGGGCCGAACTCTTGATAAGTGATTATACATTTGTTCAGGAGGAGCAATAAATTTTATTATTGTTGCAACCTAAAGGAATAAAACCTCATGATTTCTGTCACTTTTGATATTATATTCATATTTTATCTCTTCGATTTTTGTTCAACGGATTGATATAAACATTCCAGACAAGGACATATCCCTTTTAACACTCTTTTAATCTTGCCCAACGTTGAACGCCGGCTCTGGAATAGATCATTGTGGAATCCCAAAGACGAAGAAAGGGATTAAAGTACAGTGGAATGAATACAGAAGGGCGCCAGTGAAAAGATGAGAGTTTGGTGAGGGTCCTCGGTAGATGACCAGCGATAGAAAATACCCTGACCCATTTTGATGAAAGTTTAAATGAGATGTGACCACACATGTTTCTATTGCCATGAAACGTACATCCGTTCAATGGGAGAGATGCAGATAGTAAACTCTGCGATCTGACAACTCTTGGAATTTTCAACTGATTTTCATATTCGCTATAGAACTAACACTTTTTTCATAATTTGTTACGTAATCCAGGACTTCAATCAACATTCCTCTCGAATTATCATAACGAAATTCATCATGAAATTCTGTTTCATCTTGATAAACATTCAATTCGATTCACCTTGACTTGAACTTCGATACCATTTTCGATAATCTTAATTATTGAATGCATATTCATACCGGATACAAGTACCGAGATAATAATTATGATTTTTCATTTCAAGGATTCTGATGCCCCTTTTCCGTATGTCTTCGAACAGCTTGGTTGGCATACCATTAAATGGATAGTAACAGTTGGCGCAATTTTTGCACTCTCGACAAGTCTACTCGGTGCTATGTTTCCTTTACCACGTGTCATCTATGCAATGTCAAACGATGGTATCATTTTCCGAAATTTATCCAAAGTGAATTCCTGGACCCAAACTCCAATCATCGCAACATTTCTATCGGGAATTTTCGCAGGTGAGGATTTCTCTGACAATTATAATAACTCGCTTATAGACTCTGCATGGGGATTCCGTGAAACATGAGAGATAGTGAGTCGGTTGAATTTGGATAGAGTTGGCCAAATTTTTGTGAATGATAACTGAGAATTAATTACTCTTTCAGTTCGATTGAATATCTAGAACATCTAAGTTCCATTTTTGGGTGTATCTACTTATACTTTGCTATAGATACTTTTATTAGACTCAATCTCAATTTTCAAATACGGAATATATTTTTGCAATATTTTATACAGGCTTGTTCATTTTCTCAAAAGAAGTTTGATTTTTCCAATATTCAAAAAAGGTTCGACAATGATGCAATTGTTTTATTTTACTTTCGTTCCATTCGACACATCATCGACTCCATATACCATCCACTGATATAACTGTATAATAGAAGCAATAGCAAAATGGCAAGTCTTTCGAAAAAACATGATTTTCTATTTCATTCTTTCATTGATTCAATTTCTTGTCTCTGTTGAAATTATAATTCTTGTCTCTGTTGAAATTATAATTCTTGTAGATGCTGGTAATGAAATAAAAATGAAACGTTTGGAATTTGATGAGAATATGATATGGTTTATCGAGAGACGTGAATATTTCTCTCATCAGGGCTGTACGAAAAAATTCATATAATTCATATGATGATAGAGTATTATTGGTACCTCCAAAAATATTAGGAAAAATGGTATATTCCAATGATAAATTAAAGTTACCGATGAGGAAATTTCAATAAAATTAGTTGTTATTTATTGCAAGTTGATTGAGCCAAAGTCAGACCCTATATATATATATATATATATATATATATATATATATATATATATATATATATATATATATATATATATATATATATATATATATATATGTATATATATATATATATATATATATATATATATATATATAGCGTGACTCACGGTTCATGGTAGGTTAGACGTTTCTGGAAATCACAACGCATGATTTTTCTGAAAATTTCACCTCTCACATTTCCTTACCTGTTCTATCGATCTAAAATATTTTCAGCATTGTGGCGTTGTCACTTCCATCAAAAAGTCCTAGCAATTTTATTTTTTGAATGGATTACCCTGTATATTAATACATTTTTAGAATTGCTTTATTATTTTAATACTTCTATGTTAATGATGTCCTATACCTATCTCTATCTGTTTTCGAGATAAAAAATGAATTGTGATAAATATCCAACAGAACTGTAGAGAGTCCTTCATGACTAACCAATAATCATTTTTTTATGAGTTGGCGTGTGTAGTTTGAACATATGCCTTATAATCCAACGATAGTGTGTTTAAATCTCCTGGATCCTATAATATTTTTTTCACTATCAGCAGTAACGTTATACAAAAAAATTTGTATGATACATTTTTTAAAAGTGATTTTATTTTGCTCTTGAGTTTGCTCCACTTGTTGACGCTCGTTTTGCAATAATCTCTTCACAAAATAAAATGCCACTTTCAACACTTGGAGGTTACATGAATAACTATTTTTCCACAAAAACGGCTTTATTAAGAAAACTTGAGGATTTAGGTATAGGAACATGATATATCGTCTTGAGGAATTTTTCGCCATCTTTCAATTTATCGAGTAATATACAGAGGGTTTCATTTTAAAAAATGAACTTTTGACCACTCACTTTTACGCAAAATTGATATAATAATAATTTTTGCACGCCCTGTATGATAGGGAGTCGATTTCTTGATGTTATTCGAATATTTCTGGCCTACATATGTAGGCCAGACCAACAGACGCGTGACAAGTAGAGTATACGAACATCAACTTGCTGTCCGAAAATCAGACCCATCTTCAGCTCTGTCCAAACATCATCAAGAGACAGGACACAACATAGACTTTGCGAACACTAAGACCATCGCCACAGCAAAAACACTACAAGCTCGTATAATTCGCGAGGCCATCGAAATCGAGAAGCGACCTTCCTGCTTAAATAAACGTGACGACGGCCAGAGACTTCCAACTGCATGGAAACCCCTAATTTCCAGATGCCCAGTCCCCACCAAGACATCCGACGGTCCTTTAGTAGCACCCGCTGCTATAAATACTACCCAACATCCCTCGATACCTCAGTTCGATCTAAAGAGTAGGCAGATTGAGACCTTAGAAAGAACTCGTGACGAGACCTGAGAAGTAGGCAGATTGAGGCCCCGGCGTCAAGTCACAAACCCTTGCCCCCTGTGACAACATTTGAGGAGTAGGCAGATTGAGACCTCAGCGTGAAGTCACATTTACCTCTTGAAAATGGCTCCAAAATCGGAGCCGAAACGTCGAGAACAAAACTCCAGACGCGGTACAACCCTAACTCAACAACAACACACAACTGACCGCGGAAACCTATCCGAACACATATATATATATATATATATACAGTGCGTCCCTAGACCAGTGGGACAGTTGAATATCTCTTGAACCAATAGGAATTTTCAAAATATTATAAGTTCACATTATATTGCATTATGAGAGCTAACTTCAGGAATTACTATTTTTTATACGAGGGGCGCAAGAAAGGCTCACAAAATCGAACATCAATTTTTTCAAATGGAACACCCCATATATTTCAATATATCTGAACTCTCATTCCTTTAGGCTAATTATTGTTTTTTTATTTTTGAAAATCCGACAAGGCGTTGCCAAGTTATACCAGTTGTTCATGAAATGCAGACATTTTCTCAGACTAACCCATTATTCATAATACGGAAGAATTTCTGGAATCATTCAAGACTGTTAGTAGTCGGTAGCATATTCTATCATATGGAATACTCATCTTTTTCGAAAGTTATACAGGGTGGTCAGAAATATTATATGATTTTCACGAAATTCAAACTTTCTTCACATCAATTTTTCAAATAGTGCACCCTACAATATGAATTATTTTCTAGCCCATTGGTGATTTGATTGCTTATGGTCAATGGTTGTGAAAGAGACATGTGAATTTCATCATCAGAAAATGCAAAAAAAATCATCAAACTACGTATAACACCGCAGATGTTGAAGAATGTCACAAGAAATCATGTAATGAAAAATTTCGAAATGTGCCTTGCAGCAAACGGAAGACAATTCGAACATTTATATTAATATTATCGTCCCTAATTATTTGTCAACACAGTTATTTTTTGTTGAGACTTTGTTTAGGACAATTGAATGAATAAATAGTTCACTGCATTATTTTATTTGCATTTGCTGATGATGAAATTCACATGTCTCTTTCACAACCATTGACCATAAGCAATCAAATCACCAATGGGCTAGAAAATAATTCATATTGTAGGGTGCACTATTTGAAAAATTGATGTGAAGAAAGTTTGAATTTCGTGAAAATCATATAATATTTCTGACCACCCTGTATAACTTTCGAAAAAGATGAGATAGAATATGCTACCGACTACTAACAGTCTTGAATGATTCCAGAAATTCTTCCGTAGTATGAATAATGGGTTAGTCTGAGAAAATGTCTGCATTTCATGAACAACTGGTATAACTTGGCAACGCCTTGTCGGATTTTCAAAAATAAAAAAACAATAATTAGCCTAAAGGAATGAGAGTTCAGATATATTGAAATATATGAGGTGTTCCATTTGAAAAAATTGATGTTCTATTTTGTGAGCCTTTCTTGCGCCCCTCGTATAAAAAATAGTAATTCCTGAAGTTAGCTCTCATAATGCGATATAATGTGAACTTATAATATTTTGAGAATTCCTATTGGTTCAAGAGATATTCAACTGTCCCACTGGTCTGGGGACACACTGTATATATATATATATATATATATATATATATATATATATATATATATATATATTATATTCACACACTAGTAATTCGATACCAAAAACCATCTTTTCATTTGCAGGCATAATGGCAGCTATTTTTGACGTAGATCAGTTAATTGATATGATGTCGATCGGTACCCTGATGGCATACACGATAGTAGCAATATCAGTACTGATATTAAGGTGATTCTAGGAAGATGTTCAGTTTCATATTTAATATATTATTAACTTTGAACTTTCAGATACGAAGAATCAGCAGACGCCAACTATCCCGGGCTGGAAATAAAAGAAGATAAAACGCAAAATGTTGAGCAATATATGTTGAATAATTTCAAGAATGTTTTCAACTTGTACAATAACAAATATCCAACCAAAGAAACCTCAACGATTGTCAATTGGAGCATTGCTTTATTCAGTAAGTCATTGTTGATTACATTTGAAATTGAATCCTAGGATTTAGGAGTATATATCCATTTTTATGCGAGAGAAAAAAATATTGTAATGTTGAGAGAACAAAGCATGGACCTAAGGAAAAAGACACGAATATTCATCGCTTCGAAGGTCCCACGAAGACAGAGGGCAGCAGGCAGCAAAAGTTGTACTCACGGCAGTCTGCTATTCAAGTAACTCTACCCATCTTTGATGAAATACCAGTTCGAGCCTTCTTGTCGCAACTGATTGATAACGCGTTTGTTTTTCACGGAAAATACCATTCAGAACTTGTTCATATATTTGTTTGCTTGAAAATTATTTTTATATCTATTCATTTTTGCTTCCATCATCATTCATCATGCTATCTGTGAAAAACACAAGCCTATCTGGTTGCAAACCACGGTTGTGACCACTGAATAGTTCCATTTTTGGTTCCGCACACCTTTTAGTGAGCCTGAAAAAAAAATTGCAACAATGAATCTTGAGTGGCAGAACGAACAGTGAGATTTATTTTCTAAAAAAAGTATATAACCCCAATCCTAGTTATATATATTGAAATTATTTTTCTTCCAGGTATATTCACGGGGCTGTTTTGTGCAACAGTCGCTAACGGCAAAAGCATGGTTATCACGGAGCCTTATTATTTAGTGGCATTCATAATTACTGTAATTTGTATGATTATTCTACTTATTATTATGATAAGGCAGCCTACAGCCGATGTGAAATTAGCATTCAAGGTAATTATTTCAGACTCCATAATTAGGTGGCAAAAAATGACGGAACAAATGTTTTCCTTCCGGTATTGGTTATTAGCTATCAAAAAATGATTCGCGAAGTCCGCCAATAGAATTTCGAGATATTATGAGGATTCAATCCAATTCATCGTTTGTTTGAAGCTATACAATAAATATAAATGGAACATGATATTTCTGCAGGGATGGACAGAAAAAGTTAATGGGAATTTTCGATCGATTTTTTTTCTTATTCATTTAACGTCGGCCTATTCCCGCTACCAAGGCCAATCACCGACACCGGTGAGCACACTTCCCCGCAACCGGAAATTTCGCCGAACCCTCTGGTATTCCAACCAGAGGTGGGAATCTTTTACGAGCCCAACATCCATAGACTCGGGACCGCCGACTTAACGTCCTCACCGAAAAGACGGCATATCTTCGATATATCTTGTGCCCATTGATAAATTTCCTGCGAGCTATGATATGCTAGTTTGCTGCAGTTGTATGGGCGGCTTTTGACGCAATCTTTCCCTGCATGAGTTCACTCATTCAACTACTAACCGCGCTCGGTGCTGCTTAACTCCAGATATCGAATGACTATCCGTCAACCTGAAGAGCTGGGCCGTGCCCCGATTGAGAACTTCATGTTTTGAGAATAACGATGAAAACCTTGTGAAAACATATTGTGCTATCAGGGAAAAATGAGGAATTTTATGGTTAATATGGAGACTGGTGGATGATCCGTAGAACATGGAAAATGTGTGACATTTCGAGACATATATTCGTTTATCAACGTGAAATTTTTTTTCCATCATCAAATTCAAATTATCATCGCCATGTTTATATTCTACCTTTACTGTAGCTAGCACCGAAAGTAATGTCTTTCGCGAAATTTATCATTTCTAGTATTGACTGAATATTCCATGAATATATAATTTCCACGTTTGAAGAAAAATATGGAATATGTCATTCGATTAAATATTGTTTCGATGGGATTGCAAGATTTTGACAGACGCCTATACTCGTCGCTCAGGGTGGTTGGACTCTCAAAGTGCTTGGCACGCTAACAGTTGGGACCTCGTCAACGCTTGTCTCACACAATTTCGACTTTTCAAGGTTGCTGTTCGCAGGGAGAGGAAAAAAGTGGGGATTCGCAGTATACTCAATTAGTTGTTGTATATGTGAAGATCTTTGAATCATTCTATTGGTTATTGTATAAGAGCTATGCTAACAATTTAAGTGCGAAACTCCAAAGGGTATTTTAGTCTGTACCTATATTCCAAATATGAATTGCGGCTAACTTCGAATTATCAACCTTCTTATAACGTTTCTCCTCTAAGAACTCGGTGCATTCATATTGTGATTCATGTTCTGTGACATTGACTTTCAGGTACCCCTCGTGCCATATATTCCCTGCCTCAGCGTCATTTTTAATTTATATCTGATGATGGAGCTGGATCTGCACACCTGGATAAGATTCCTAGTTTGGTTGATCTTAGGTAAGCTGATTCATTCACTCTGAAACTAATACAACTCTCATACTAACCCACGCTCCTGATGAATTTAGAAAACCTGATGGTGCTTTTCGAAATTTCAAGTTTTTATATTTTCATTTCACACATATTGCTTCTCTCGTGAAAGTTGAAATAGATCAGTCGTTCATAATAAATGCCGCTGTTCAATGGTTCATCAATATTTGAGAATATCAAATAGCATCTCTGCTTTCGAACCTAAAGTGAACAAACATTATAGGCCTGAGAGGACCCCGAAATTTGAACACATGTATTTCGGAATGTTAATTTTTGATCTCGTATTATGATGGAATGGATGAGTACATGAAACGAAAAATAACTGAAATGATAACCACTTTTTTAATGACACTCAAACAATAACAACTTCTATTTAACACGTAAAAATGGTACTTCAACCCGAAATAGAAGCATTCATCCACTGTTTCGCCCCCACTATCAATAAATATTTCCTAATTTCAGAAGTGATCATTATAATTCCGTCGCCACTATTTTATCCCTTATTAGAATAACTTTTCCGGAAGTTGATAGAATGATTTCTCACTCTCAAATGGTGATTGTGAGAAGATAAGTCGTTTCGAGAGAATATTAAGCACGTTCAAAATATCATTTCTGAGCTAAAAGTATTGGGCAATATTCTGGTACGGTGGTTTCGGATTGATGAACCATTTTTACGCTTTATATATAAATGGAGATTTATTATTTAAAGTTGTAGTTAGAAAAGAAAAGATTTTTGGTGTCTGCATAATTAAAAAATGAAATGAACTTCTAGCGACATTCAGACATTTAAGTATTCAACCAGAATAAACTTCCTCAAGCGGCACTCGAATCCACGTCTTTGGATGCTCTTACCACTGAGCTTTCGAGAACCCCAAGGTCTCCATCGCATATTCGAATGTAATTCCTCGCAAATTCTAGTATTTGTTGTTATTAATCAAATCGAGAACCTTAGGCAGTTTTCGACTGACGGAGGTATTAGATAGGGAAGGATACTCATTCATTATCCACTTTCAACCAAGGCATCGTAGCAGGGTGTCAAGTGTAGATACCAACCAGATGATTTCAAGCCGTAGGTGGAAACGGATAGATGTTTGGTGTCTGCATAATTAACAAATGAAATTAATTTTAAGCGGCATTCAGACAATTAAGAATTCTCGAAAAAGAAGCTTACTGAAGCGGGACGCGATTCCACGTTCTCCATTAACTAGATGGATGCTCTTACCACTGAGCTATCGTCGGAGACCCTGAGTTCTTCGAAAGTCATTCCTCTCAAATGCCAGTGTTAGTTGTTGATCGGGAACCTTGTCAGTACAGACAATATTTGTAACCTAAACTTGAGAAGTTATGCACTATATTTTTCTATTCATTCGTTTATATAACTCCGTTTACTATATATATACATTATATATATATATATATATATATATATATATATATATATATATATATATATATATATATATATATATATTGAAAATATACAAGACTCCTAATTGTCAATAATGCAATTTTCAGGTATACTGATTTATTTCTTTTATGGAATATCGCATAGCTCTGAAAATCCTTCAAGAAAAAAAACGGAAGTGTCTGCCAGTAATCCAGAGAAAGAAGTAACCGAATTTTAATATGATGAACGAGAACGAATGGACATTCCTGTGAAGAACAGAAACTTACTGATGGTTCCTTCCAAAATATATGATCCATTAGTGTATGTCTATGCTTTATACACGAAAATTGTGAATGCCGAACTGGTTCCATGAATCGCCGTGCCATAACAAAAAGTGTGACTGAGGCGGTAAACGAGTATTTAATCTGATTCTTATTTTTGGGGTGACTAGACATAGAAACTTCAGAGAACATGACATTCAAGAGTAGAAGCCCTTTCGCAGCCATACACTAATGGTGCAATTGACGAAACTGATTTCAATGGTGAAAACAAAAAACTGGCTATTGGTCACTCATTTGATTACATCACCTGTTTTTATCATTTCTGTTGCCATTTGCAGAACTCTCTGACATCTCTATTGGTCTTAATCCTTTCCTATTGAACAGATTTGTTAGTTTTACGTACATATTACTGATCATATAACCTACTCAAGCGAAGCCTGTCACTAATACGCCAGTGTATGGGTACATACTCAGTGAACTATACTTGTATCAGTTCAATTTGAATGTTAGTCGGATTTATTCTGATATCACCTATTGCATTTGTTTCTAGTCAGAGTTATGGTGATATTATCGTAATCGAAGAGAGGAAATACAATACTCATCCAATCATCCATACTGGCAAATAAATAATGACGTATGTGTACATTGATAGCAGAGACGCATAGTCCGAGACAAAATCATCTGTTATATGTGTTCTACTGTGTTTGAATATATTTCTAGAAGGGTTTTTGTAATGGTCTCTTCTACCCCTGAAACGAAGCTACTGCTCGGATGGATTGGAAAGGTTGTTCCTGGTTGTTCTACATGAAAAACGTATATTGTGAACTTGTTACTCTTGGGTTAGAACTGCCAATATGATCTAGTATTATTTGAAATTTCTCATAGAATATTCTCAAGATTAGTTATATGCAAGGATAGACGTTCATTATTGTAATAGAATAATTATTTTTATCCGTATTTGAAAATAATTTGATTACTCGATGATCATAACGAGTCATAGCTGCGATCGAATCGGGAATTTAATTTAGTTTTTATGTAAGTGAACAATATTTTGTACAGAAAATAAATATATCAATTCGTTTTTTGCTTCATTATTCGATATTTATAATTTTGATTCCACACTTTTCAAGGTAGCTAACATGATGCCTTGCACCAAGCAAATGTTATCTAGACGGTAGTATATTATTGGTGTTTAGTTGCGTGTCAGTCGAATTATTATTCCGATTTACAAAAGATCTGGAAAAACAGAAGATGAAAATGCTCGAAAGTTGATGTACATGCAGAAATAAATTTTGTGTTTCCAAAAATATACATTTCCAAAGCCAAGTGAGCAACAGTACGTTCCTGATATTAACCGAGATGCATAAGAACCCTGGTACATTAACTGATATTCTTTAGTTTGTTCTGAACTTCTCGATCTGGGAAATCAAAGAGAGTTGCTAAAATTATTTGACGGTTTTATTTTTGAACAAATTCAAGATTCTTTGCCTTGCCCTGTATACTATGTGGTCAGGAGCCATGATAAATGCATTTCGAAAAATATAGGATAATTTCATGAGGAGAAGTTGTTGAGAAATGTAAGTTTCGCCTAAATATGAAGTCTTAGCCTTAAACTCGAAAAAAAATATTGAATTGAACTGGACGAAACTTGATGAAAATCCATAGCAATAAAAATATAACACTTTCCTGCACGATTCCCACTAACAATGGGTTTATAAAACCATTTCCTCAAGCTCGGGGTAAAAGTGTCGCGGTTTTGTAAACCCTTTGTCAGCCAGAATCGTAAAGGTAACTCTGATATTTCAACTGAATAATTTTTATTTTCTTCTCCGTATGATGAATCAAAATTCTGATTAGTATGTGTTACAATCATCTTCAACCAAATCACAGTATTATTAGTAGATCATTTGCCTTATTGAAAAGGTGAATTGCGAAACTCTAGGGTTACCTATGTTGAATATTGTTGCAACGAGAATGAAGTTGGGAGTTACTAAAAAAATATAAGAAAGGAAAGGAAGAGAATGCAAGGAAAGTCTAAGGGTGTGCTTCAATTCTACGAAAATTTTTCGAAAGTAATTTGGTTATAGTTACTTTTCCTTCGCCACCTCTGTTGGGTCTGGCACACCATACCCCAGATGTTTTGGAAGGTCAATATTTCTCTCATTTGTGGATCCAGATTGTGTTGGTTGCCAATATCTTCGTTAAACATGGATCTTTGAAATGCTTGATTCAATAGTTTGGACCTATTAGAAGTGCTCTCGGGTATACTCCCACGCTTACTCTCGATTCGTTAAATTTTTGTTTTCCTTGTATAACGTTTTGTTACTTTTCTGGTACTACGTATTGAATGTTTGTTGATGAAAACGATATTCGAAGGCCTCACTTTATTTATTCACTTGTTCCGGTTATGTGGTGTTTTTTGGTGACTAAATTACAAGTTCGATTTCTTTTTTTATTAATGAATAAATAATCTATTGGAATAAAACTATGCGTTCATCTGCTAATACGATCACCTGGGAAGCCATTAGAAATGAAAATTAAAAAAAATTGAAGAGAAATTGAAAATTGGGTATGGTATAACAAAGGTAACTTTTCGGTTACAAATTCTAGATATTACGTTATAAGGTAGACACGATTAAATTTCCACAAAATTTATTGTCTTCGCGACATGTTTCGATACACTGTATCTGATAAAGATACACTGTATCGAAACATGTCGCGAAGACAATAAATTTTGTGGAAATTTAATCGTGTCTACCTTATAGCGTAATAACCATGGATTTCCATCAAGTAAAGGCCACCTCAATCCACAAATTCTAGAGGTGGGTGACACAGGATAAATACGTACTAATTAGAAGTTTTATTTATCATACAGGGATGATTGGAAAAAAATTGAGTTCTAAACCTCATACTCAAGCAAAACTTCTATTTTTCAAGAAATTTTCCTCATAACATCATCCTATATTTTTCAAAATGGGGGTATTTTATATTTGAACAAATTTGATATTTTTTGCCCTGCCTTGTATACTGTTTGGTCAGGAGCCAAGATGAATGAATGTTAATTGTTTATCGAACATGCACAAACTCTTGGCGATTACTGAATTCCGGTTTTAGAACTAATAGAAAAAAATCCCATTTGTTGCACAATTCATTCACCTCTCTATATAAAAATAATTGTGCTTGACGTAACCTGTTGAAATTAATTTGCTTCGAGTGATTTTTTTAAAATCACAAATTGCTTAGTACCTAGTACTTCTAAGTTTTTCCCAGATATCAAATTCATTGCATAACAGGATCAGTTTCTCACACCTATTTGGTGTTTATACATTCTTAAGACTCAGGTGCAAGCATTCGTTCATTGATTGAAAATGAAATTTGACGGTTATAACTAGTAATTTTTTTTAGACAATTCTACCATTTATTTGGATTTATCATTGAAGGCTCTGTTTGACTTAATAAATGAGTCCTGTCGTACAAAATTTGGGGACAAAATGAAATACTTGATGAAAATTATGTATACGTGATGAATACATAGTTTAATGTATCGGACATGCTACCGGCACATAAGCTCTTGATGATCTGTACCGGCGCCTTTTTGCTAAAATCTCATCATGGCGCTAAGCCACCGAGCGCCACCTACTAGTGGGTGAAACAAGGTGTCTAACCTGCGATGACTACATCTGAGATTTCCCAGCAATTCATTTCATGTAGATCAGGGTTTTTTAACCTTTTTGCAGTCACGGACCACTTTCACAATATAAATAATTCCACGGACCCCTATCAAAGAATATCTTGATCTTCAGTAAAGAAAACAAGCCAATTTATATTGAAAAATTACTTTTATTAGTTGGTAGTAATAATGGTACTATTCTTTTTTCTAAGGCTAATGAGAAGGCTGTTGCTGTCTGGCCTCGATAAGAACGTTAAATTGTGGGGTTGTCTTCGACAAAGCAAGGCGACGTTCAAGCGATTTCGACTTTTTGTTTTTATCGACACTTAAACCGAGAACTCGGCCTCATAAAGATACGTAGTAGCAAATGGTATCAGAACGGACATAGCTCGCTTGACAAGAAGAGGGTAAGCTTCACTCAAAAAACACCAAAACTCGCCAAAACCTTTTGTATAAAATTCAGCTCTCAAAACTGCTTTAGATCTCATGCCAATTGAGTCATCTTTGATAAGATCTTCATCGCTGATGCTGTCAATTTCAATTCAAAATGCACTTCGCACTCATGTTTCTTTGACGAGTTGTTCAGAGCTAAAATAACCTTCAATAGACGTCTGTAATGTTTTCAGATGTTTAGACATTTCGTTTTGAATTTTTGATGTAATTTTCGTCATGTTCCCGTCCCCTTGTGTCACTAACTCTTCTAACATCGAAAAATTTGAGAAATTTGTCGGATTCTGTCCACCTTTTAAGACTTGTCCCCTTGACAGCCAACGAACTTCTCTGTAGTAAAGCAGTACTTCATGTTCTGATCCCATTTCTTGACAAAGTCTTTTGAACAGGCGGTGGTTTGAGGCCCTTGCACTGATGAAGTTGATTATTTTCACACATATCGACATAAATTCCTTCAAATAAGTGGGCAAAGTTCGTGAAGCTAAGGCGTGTCGATGTAAAAAACAATGAGTGATCATGACATTGAGGGATCTCTTTTTTGATAAAAGCTGCAAAACCAGATGTGTTACCAAGCATTGCCGGAGCTCCGTCAATGCATATGCTACCTAGTTTAGTTCTCCAATCGATATGATGTCGTGTTTTTCGAAATTTCAAGTTTTTGTATTTCAATTTCACACATATTGCTTCTCTCGTGAAAGTTGAAATAGATCAGTCGTTCATAATAAATGCCGCTGTTCAATGGTTCATCAATATTTGAGAATATGAAATAGCATCTCTGCTTTCGAACCCAAAGTGAACAAACATTATAGGCTTGAGAGGACCCCGAAATTTGAACACATGTATTTCGGAATGTTAATTTTTGATCTCGTATTATGATGGAATGGATGAGTACATAAAACGAAAAATAAATGAAATGATAACCACTTTTTTAATGACATTCAAACAATAACAACTTCTATTTAACACGTAAAAATGGTACTTCAACCCGAAATAGAAGCATTCATCCACTGTTTCGCCCCCACTATCAATAAATATTTCCTAATTTCAGAAGTGATCATTATAATCCCGTCGCCACTATTTTATCCCTTATTAGAATATCTTTTTCGGAAGTTGATAGAATGATTTCTCACTCTCAAATGGTGATTGTGAGAAGATAAGTCGTTTCGAGAGAATATTAAGCACGTTCAAAATATCATTTCTGAGCTAAAAGTATTGGGCAATATTCTGGTACGGTGGTTTCGGATTGATGAACCATTTTTACGCTTTTTATATGAATGGAGATTTATTATTCAAAGTTGTAGATAGAAAACAAATTTTTTGGTGACAGCATAATCAACAAATGAAATGAATTTTTAGCGACATTCAGACAATTGAGAATTCAAGCAGAATATACTTCCTCAAGCGGCATTCGAATCCACGTCTTCCATTATTTCAATGGATGCTCTTACCACTGAGCTTTCGAGAACCCTAAGGTCTCCATCGCATATTCGAAAGTAATTCCTCGCAAATTCCAGTATTTGTTATTATTAATCAAATCGAGAACCTTCGACAGTTTTCGACTGACGGAGGTGTTAGATAGGGAAGGATACTAATTTCCTTATCCACTGAACTTGTACCTTTCAACCATCGTACTTGAGCAGGGTGTCAGGTGTAGATACCAACCAGATGATTTCAAGCCGTAGGTGGAAACGGATAGATGTTTGGTGTCTGCATGATTAACAAATGAAATTAATTTTAAGCCGCATTCAGACAATTAAGAATTCTCGAAAAATAAGCTTACTGAAGCGGGACGCGATTCCACGTTCCCCATTAACTAGATGGATGCTCTTACCACTGAGCTATCGGAGACCCTGAGTTCTTCGGAAGTCATTCCTCTCAAATGCCAGTGTTAGTTGTTGATCGGGAACCTTGTCAGTACAGACAATATTTGTAACCTATACTTGAGAAGTTATACACTATATTTTTCTATTCATTCGTTTATATAACTCCGTTTACTTATTTATATATATATATATATATATATATATATATATATATATATATATATATATATATATAGATATATATAGATATACTGATTTATTTCTTTTATGGAATATCGCATAGCTCTGAAAATCCTTCAAGAAGAAAAACGGAAAAGTCTGCCGAATTTTAATATGATGAACGAGAACGAATGGACATTCCTGTGAAGAACAGAAACTTACTGACAGTTCCTTCCAAAATATATGATCCATTAGTGTATGTCTATGCTTTATACACGAAAATTGTGAATGCCGAACTGGTTCCATGAATCGCCGTGCCATAACAAAAAGTGTGACTGAGGCGGTAAACGAGTATTTAATCTGATTCTTGTTTTTGGGGTGACTAGACTTCAGAGAACATGACATTCAAGAGAAGAAGCCCTTTCGCAGCCATACACTAATAGTGCAATTGACGAAACTGATTTCAATGGTGAAAACAAAAAACTGGTATTGGTCACTCATTTGATTACATCACCTGTTTTTATCATTTCTGTTGCCATTTGCAGAACTCTCTGACATCTCTATTGGTCTTAATCCTTTCCTATTGAACAGATTTGTTAGTTTTACGTACATATTACTGATCATATAACCTACTCAAGCGAAGCCTGTCACTAATACGCCAGTGTATGGGTACATACTCAGTGAACTATACTTGTATTAGTTCAATTTGAATGTTAGTTGGATTTATTCTGATATCACCTATTGCATTTGTTTCTAGTCAGAGTTATGGTGATATTATCGTAATCGAAGAGAGGAAATACAACTCATCCAATCATCCATACTGGCAAATAAATAATGACGTATGTGTACATTGATAGCAGAGACGCATAGTCCGAGACAAAATCATCTGTTATATGTGTTCTACTGTGTTTGAATATATTTCTAGAAGGGTTTTTGTAATGGTCTCTTCTATCCCTGAAACGAAGCTACTGCTCGGATGGATTGGAAAGGTTGTTCCTGGTTGTTCTACATGAAAAACGTATATTGTGAACTTGTTACTCTTGGGTTAGAACTGCCAATATGATCTAGTATTATTTGAAATTTTTCATAGAATATTCTCAAGAGCAGTTATATGCAAGAATGGACGTTCATTATTGTAGTAGAATAATTATTTTTATCCGTATTTGAAAATAAAATTGATTACTCGATGATCATAACGAGTAATAGCTGTGATCGAATCGGGAATTTAATTTAGTTTTTATCTAAGTGAACAATATTTTGTACAGAAAATAAATATATCAATTCGTTTTTTGCTTTCATTATTCGATATTTACAATTTTGATACGACGCTTTTCAAGGTAGTTAACATGATGCCTTGCACCAAGCAAATGTTATCTAGACAGTAGTACATTATTGGTGTTTAGTTGTGTGTCAGTCGAATTATTGTTACGATTCACGAAAGATCTGGATAAACAGAACACGAAAATGCTCGAAAGTTGATGTACATGCAGAGATAAATTTTGTGTTCCCATAAATATACATTTCCGAGGCGAAGTGAGCAACAGTACGTTCCTGATATTAACCGAGATGCATAAAAACCCTGGTACGTTTACTGATATATTTCAGTTTGTTCTGAACTTCTCGATCTGGGAAATCAAAGAGAGTGCTAAAATTATTTGACGGTTTTATTGTTGAACAAATTTAAGATTCTTAGCCTTGCCCAGTATACTGTTCGGTCAGGAGCCTAGATGAATGCATTTTGAAAAATATAGGATAATTTCATGAGAAGTTGTTGAGAAACGGAAGTTTTGCCCAAATATAAAGTCTTAGCCTAAAACTCGAAAAAAAAAATTCAATTGAACTGGACGAAACTTGATGAAAATCCATAGCAATAAAAATATAACACTTTCCTGCACGATTCTCACTAACAATGGTTTTATAAAACCATTTCCTCAAGCTCGGGGATAAAGGGCCGTGGTTTTGTAAATCCTTTGTCAGCCAGAATCGTTAAGGTAACTGTGCTATTTTAATTGAATAGTTTTTATTTTCTTCCCCGTATGATGAATCAAAATTCTGGTTAGTATGTATTACAATTATCTTCAACCAAATCACAGTATTATTGGTAGATGGTTCGTTCCGTTAACCAGCTGACGAACGTCAACCCTCAGAAGTCGAAACTTGCTCGATTTGCCTTATTGAAAAGGTGAATTGCGAAACTCTAGAGTTATGTTGAATATTGTTGCAACGAAGATGAAGTTGGGGGTTACAAAAAAAAACAAAAAAGGAGGAAAGGAAGAGTATGCAAGGAAATTTTAAGGATGTGTTTCAATTCTATGAAAATTTTTCGAAAGTAATTTTGTTATAGTTACTTTTCCTTCGTCACCTCTGTTGGGTCTGGCATACCATACCCCAGATGTTTTGGAAGGTCAATATTTCTCTTATTTGTGAATCCAGCCTGTGTTGGCTGCCAATATCTTCCTAAAACATGGATCTTTGAAATGCTCGGTTCTGTAGTTTGGACCTATTAGAAGTGCTCTCGGGGTTTCCTTGTTATACGTTTTGTTATTTTTCTGGAACTACGTTGAATTTTTGTTGATGGAAACGATATTTGAAGGCCTCACATTATTTATACACTTGTTTCGGTGATGTGGTGTTGTTTGGTGACAAAATTACAAGTTCGATATATACTGTTTGGTCGAACATGCACCAACTCTTTGCGATTACTGAATTTCAGTTGCAGAACTAATAGAAAAAAATCCCATTTGATGCACAATTCATTCACCTCTCTATATAAAAATAATTGTGCTTGACGTAACCTGTTGAAATTAATTTGCTTCGAGTGATTTTTTTAAAATCACAAGTTGCTGAGTAGTTCATCCAAGTTTTTCCCAGATATCAAATTCATCGGATAACAGAATCAGTTTCTCACACCTATTTGGTGTTTAAACATTCTTGAGACTCAGTTGCAAGCATTCGTTCATTGAATGAAAATGAAATTTGACGGTTATAACTAGTAATTATTTTAGACAACTCTACCATATATTTGGATATATCATAAATGACTTAATAAGTGAGTCCTGCTGTACAAAATTTGAAGACAAAATGAAATACTAGATGAAAATTATGTATTCGTGATAAATACATATAGTTACATTTTTAATATATCGGACATGCTACCGGCACATAAGCTCTTGATGATCTTTGCCGGTGCCTTTTTGCTTACATTTCATCATGGCGCTAAGCCACCGAGCACCACCTACTAATGGGTGAAACAAGGTGTCCAACCTGCGATGACTACATCTGAAATTTCCCAGTGGCCAGTGGGGCAATTCATTTCATGTAGGTGAAGATGAGGGGGAGGAGAAGAAGAGACTGAGCATCGATAGATACGTTGTGAAGATAATGCCAATAATCGAATCATAAAACTATGAATAAATGTGGTGGGTATGAGTGAGACGCGTGTGTGAAGTTAACGAGACGGAGAAGACTAAAGTGAGCATTGATAGATTCGTTGTAAAGATAAAAGCGCACCATCAATCGGATTATAGAACTATTATTAATTGTCGTGGGTACGAATGAGATATTTGTGACGTGATAGGGGGCGTAGAAGGATAGACTGAGCATGGATAAATTAGTTGTGAAGATAAGAGGGCGCCAACATTCGAATTATGAAACAATAAATAAATCTATTTACGATCAAGACTGAAACAACTCGACATATTGAACACTTCATTTTTCAAACACTAAACAGTTCAATTATTCTCAAAATTCACATTTTCGGGGGTTATATCCCGAGTGCACCAAGTTTATTCGGTTAAAATGTGCTGCACTTCCATGATTCTCGAAATTTTGCTTAGCAAATGACTTGAGTGTATGATAATTTGATAAAATCTCGAGACCGCAGGTCGAGGGATTTTATTTTAAATTATTATACACGAAAGCATTTGCTTGAAAGCAAAATTTTGAAAATCATGGTAATGCACGCATTTTGGTCGATTGAACTTGGTGAAGGAGGGATATATGTTTAGATTATTTCCAGAAAACATGTAAACTCAGGAAACATCAAAATCGAACACAGGAACAATATAGTACCAGAGATAGTACCTGAAAAGTGATCCAAACGCCTGGTTTATTTCGAACATTTTAATCGGTTAAAAGGTCTAGTGCATTTAATCGCTGTAAAACTCTGTAAAAGCAGTCTAGCCTTCAACTGTTTCATCGTTTATTCGCATTGAGGGAAATAATCAATCTAAAAACAATATTCACCTCCGAAGGTTACATTACACCCCCAATAAATTGGCGAATCATCTCGAAAATGGATTTAACAGTTCCAAAACCTGTTATTTACTTAATTTGTACAGGTGTCTCCCGATGTTGCAATCTTGGTTGGTGTCTAGTTTTGTACGACTCCAGCATTGAAACACCTGCAGTAGATCGGGTAACGAAACATGCAGAACCCTTGAACAATTTCATCTCATTCAACAAGTAATCTAATAGGTGAGAAGGGAACAAATTTCAACACGAGAAGGCCCCGTTTGTCCGTTAACTCTGTGAAATGCTTCAATAGATCAAATTCAAGCTACTTGAGAAACCGCTAAGGATCCTACAGGAACCAGGAACCATGTAACGTTAGTCTCGCTACCAACGCCAATCACCGACGCCGGCGAGCACACTTTCCAACCAGAAATTTTGCCGAACCCTCTGGTATTCCAACCATGGGTAGGGATCTTTCACGAGCCCAACATCCTGTTGTGTTCCAAATTTTTGATGAATGAAAATCCTTCTTTGTAGATCGAGTTTAACTAACTTTATTTACACTAATATATTTCACCGCTCTCGAGATGAGACTTTGTCTCGTTGTTACTTATCTGGCGGCAAGAGGTTACAGAATTAGACAGAGGCGTCTCATTTTTATGTACTAACAATATAACGTAATTATAGGTATCTAACACCCCGGCGAATAAGAGTTTTGATTGAGTGTTGATAAACGATCAAAACTAGATTTAAACTGAAATTAAAATTAAACTGTGTCTAACGTCACTATTTCACACTTTGAGTGTCTTCTTGGGTATCAGTAGAGAGGTACGAGGTCTTGGAAAGAGGTTGACATTACTGTGTTCTCCTAAGTCGACCTGATATGGAACTAATGGTCTTGAGGGACTTTCTCCTTTCTTCTCGCTGAGTTGGATTGCTGATGGATATATCTGACTATGGCTGACATGGTTATGGCTATTTATACAAATGTCAGCAAGCTTGATTGGTTGGGGACAAAATCTTCCAATGATTGGAATCTAGCGACAATCGCAACATCGGCAACAACAACATTAAAGAAATATCAATATAGCCGTTGTCACAATGATGCCAAGTACAATGTTGTACCATTTGGAATATTGAATGATAAATGGCTTGTTCAGATTCTGCTGTAGTATTTCATGTTGTAGATCGTTCAAGTTGATGTTATCTAATTTTAATGTTTTCATCTCACTTGATGAGAGATATTCTTGGACGTGGATGCAACAGTCATCCTGGGTGATATTGACCTCGGAAATGAAGTTGGTGAAGTTTGACGACCGATTCGTATTGGCTATTAAAAGTGTTGAAAGCGTATAACACTTGCATGATGCTCCCATAGAAAGAATTCCAACACCTTTTAAATTTACATCAAAGATTTCTGTGGTGTAAGAGCAACTAATCGAGGCGGTAGTAGGTTGAGTTAGCACGAATTGCCATTGGTTTGTGCTAATCGGGTGCCATAATTCCATGGTGGATTTAATTGTTTTAGTTGGACAATCAGATGGAATCTGGGTAGTTAGTTGAGTACGTAAAACAACTTCGTAAACAGGCTGATCTGTAGTCAGTTGGATGACAGGATGATGACAGATGTATTCTCGCTTCTGACAACTAGATAAATCCCTCAATCTGCCTAACTGCGTTTTGGAAGTACTCAGTAACATGTATGGAAACGGGGGATCAATAAGGGAATAAATGTTTGAATTATTGAAAGACGATGGAAGTGGAATTAGATTATATAAATTGAATGTTTGGTCTCGTACTGAAGGAATTTTGATAGCAAATATTGAAATTTCATTATTATATATTACTGATAATTTGGATATATAAAAATAATTGTGAATCAAATCGTAATCATCAATTGGTATGGGAAATTCCATATTCGATCTTAATTTGATTCTACATAATTCATCTTTCAAATGTCTCGGTGTTATCACAGATGGGTGTAAAATATTTTGTTTGGAAAACAGTATAGATTGAATTATAACATCATATTCTTCATTTAATTCATTTATGAGTTGATTCAAAAGATTAACATGGTCTGTTATCGTTTGTGTGTCGGACAAAGCCTTCAATGAATAAACAGTGCTTTTAGGAAATTGATTGAATTTCTCGATATTTGAATTCAATTTTTCTTCATTGCTCTCCAAAGCTAAGATTATATTTTGATATCGCGTCTGATATTATTTGAACTTGTTGTTTCATGAGTATTTGTACGTCATGATTTTGTTCCATGACTGCTTTGATCGAATTAGTGTAAAATTGAGCATCATCTGCCTCGGGTATACCAAATAACCATTTGAATGCATAGGAAGCTCCATCAAAAATACCACGTTTATATTTTCTACCGGTCGTATCGAATGAGTGACCAGTTGAATGACTTACGGTTTCGAACTTTTCATTGAGCTTGGGAATTTGTATTTTTAGAAGTTTAAGTCCTTCAAAACAATGAAATGTATGCACATATACCTTGTCATTTTCGTCAGAATCATAGAAGTTTTTGCAAATGGCTTCAGATTTTGTGAAAATATTTTTTATAAACTTCAATTTCCGTTGATAAAAAGAAATATTGAGATAAGTTAACAATGTGAAATGATCATTCGAGACTTATGCTTATCCTAAATTATGATAAAAAATTCCAGGGTTTTTGTCAATGGGATTTATTGTGATTGATGGAAGACAATGAGCTTGTTTATTATTGAGGAATAGGATTAGGAGGACCAGAGTCATTGTCGCGATCTTCCTCATCTGAAACAATGTGTTTCAATGAATTGTTATGATAAGTAACTATTTTGTTAGATTTTATTTCTAAATCACATGTTTGATTATCATTAACTTTTACTATTTTATATGGCCCTTCATAATTGGCTGATAGTTTTTTATTCAATCCGGGTCTAGTTTGTTCATTTAAAACATATTCAAAGTCATTTATTTCAAAATGTTGGTGTCTTGTATTTCGATCGTAGTGTTGTTTTGATTTTTCTTTAGACTTTATTATATTTTCTCGTGCTATTTGATAAGATTTATTAACTTTCAATTTCGAATTAGAATGGTAATCATCATAAGAATATCGAAATTCTGGATTTGCGGTTAGCGAATTTGGAATTGATGGCTTATGTCCAAAAATAAGTTCATATGGAGTGAGATTTGTACTTTTGTGAATATGACCGTTATAAGTGAATATGGCTAGACTCACAGATTCATCCCAATCATTTTGTTGGTTGTTAATATAATGTTTTAGATATTCTTTCAGAGTCAGGTGGCTCCTTTCTAATGCTCCATTTGTTTGTGGATGATATTGGCTAGATGGTACATGTTTGATTTTGAAGAGTTTATTGGTTTCTCTAAATTTGAGGTGAAGTCACTTCCTTGATCGGTTAAAATTGATTCGGGAATTCCGAAAATCGTTATAAATTCTGATAAAGTGTTTGCTACTGTTATAGCTTCATGATTTTCTGTAGCTTTAGCAAATGAAAATTTTGTTAAGTCATCTTGCATGGTTATTATGAATTTATTTCCATTCATTGTGAGGGGTAGAGGACCAACAACATCAATTGCTAGTCTTTGGATTGGTTTCTCTGAGGTTGTCGTAATTTGCATTGGGGATTTCCCTGGTTTGTGGTTTGTCTTATTTATTCAACATGATTGACACCTTTTTATAAACTGTTTTATATCCTTTTTCATACCGGACCATTTATAATTTTCTTTGATTCGTTTGTAAGTCCTAAGATATCCTGAGTGACCTGATACAGAGGATTCGTGATTCTCTTGAAGTATTTTAGTTATTTCCTGTTTGTCTTTGGGTTGAATATTTGGTTTATTAACTAAAATAATTTCTATGTTGAATTGCAAAAATAAATAGTTCATCATTTCATTAATCAAATCTTGCTTAAGGTTTGTGTTGTTCTCAGTAGGATTTTTCAGATATAATTTAGTTATTTTGTTATTGATCAATTCAGTTTTTATATTTTTTGATGCATAAAATATATCTTTATAAGTAAAATTTTTGAAGTGATTGATTTTTGCGAATAAAAGATAAGTTATTCTACTTTCGTCAATTGTTAATTTCGTTAAATCGTATTGTTTCAAATCTGGCGGAATCTGTTTTAGATACATATCTTTCAAATTTTCATAATATTCATTGTTCTTGTCTAGATCTTCAGAATAAAATAGCATATTTGGAAAATGTTTCAATATGTCGTCATTAATGATTTCTATTTCCGGAAGTTGGGTATTCGTATGGTGATTTTTGATGAAGTTATCATATGTATCGGGTTTGTCATAAGTTTGAATGTTTAGAACAGGATTTCTTGAAAGTGCGTCGACATTCGAATTTATACGTCCCGGTTTGTACTAAATCGTGTAAGTACTGATATTCTTCCAATTTGAGTCTCCAACGGAGAAGGCGTGAACTAGGGTCTCTGCAATTAAAAAGCCAAACTAATGGTTTATGATCGGTTTGGATAGTAAATTTGCGTCCATAGAGATATGGTCTAAAATGACTTGTTGACCATACGATTGCGAGAAGCTCCTTTTCCGTAAGGGAATAATTTATTTCATGAGAATTGGAAGTTCGTGAAGCATAAGCTATAGGAAGATCTTTACTTGCTGTTACCTGTGATAAAATTGAACCGATTGCGTAATTTGATGCGTCTGTTGTAAGAATAAATTCCTTTTCAAAATCTGGGAATTGTAAAATTGGTTGATGAGTTAAGATTTCTTTGAAATATTCGAATGAGGTTTGCTGTTCTTGGGACCAAATGAAAGGATTAACTTTTCTGAGAAGGTTAGTAAGAGGTTTAGCGTGCTTGGAAAAGTTTTCAATAAATCGTCGATAATATCCGGCAATTCCTAAAAATTGTTTGATTTGCTTCGGATTTCTTGGAATTGGGTAATCTGTTATTGCCTTAATTTCCTCAGGATTTGGAGAAATTCATTGATTATATGTCCTAAATACCTAACTTCGTGTCTCATAAATTCGCATTTATCGGGATGAAGTAGTAAATTATTTCGTCGTAATCTATCAAAAATTGATTGAGTTTTAAAGAATGTTCTTGAATCGAACTAGCATATATTACAATATCGTCGAGATAGACAAAACATTGGAGTCCGAGGAGTCCTGTCAGGATATTATTCGATAATCTCTGAAATGTAGCTGGTGCTTTTTTTGAAACCGAAACTCATACGAGTGAATTCGAAATGACCCGAAGGAGTAGAGAACGCTGTTTTAGATATATCCGATTCTCTGATTCCAATATGATGAAATCCTGATGCCAGGTCCAAAGTGGTGAAATACTCAGAATGACCTGACTGATCTAAAATTTCCTCGATGTTGGGCAATGGATATGCGTCTCCGATTGTGACGTTATTGAGTTTCCGATAGTCGACGACTATTCTCAATTTTTTTTCATTCGAAGCGTCGGATTTTTTAGGAACGATCCACAGTGGACTATTATAAGGAGAAACTGAAATTTGTTTGAATTGTTAGGTGCTTCCGGGCTTCTGAGCCGTGGACACGCCCGTCCATTAACGGCTGGTTCGGGGCCATTCATTGAAACTCCTTGTCTGGGTCGCAAGGCTCGGTGAATTTCGTCTCTGCGGTAACCATTACATATAAAGGCGTTTTCTAAATGACGCATCTCTTCCTCGAAATATTCTGGCTCAGAAATGCGTCTCGCTCTTTCTACCAGGGTCTTAATTACTCCTCTCTTTTGCCTCGGGTGATGGTTGGAATTCTTGTTGAGGTACCGATCTGTGTGAGTGGGCTTTCTATACACTCTATGCCCTAGTTTTCCATTCTCCCGTCTTTCCACCCATACATCCAGAAAAGCTATTCTTCTATCCTTCTCAGTTTCCATCGTGAATTGAATCTTTGGATTCCAGGAATTCAGATGATCCAGGAATTTCTTCAGCTCGTCTTCTCCGTGACCCCAAATCACGAAAGTATCATCAACATATCTCAGCCAACAGGATGGTCGAACCGGCCAACGCTCTAGAACTTGTTTTTCGAAATGTTCCATAAAGAAATTTGCCACCACAGGGCTCAATGGGCTCCCCATAGCAACTCCTTTCTGTTCGAAAAACTTTCCATCCCACTGAAAATATGTTGAAGTCAGACAGTGCTTGAACAGGGCGGTTATGTCTGGAGGAACAAAAGTACTGATCAGGTTCAGAGTTTCATCTATCGGAACATTTGTGAATAGGGAAACCACGTCGAAACTCACCAGCATATCATTCGGGTTTAATGTCAGATCTTTTATTTTCCCGATAAAATGTGTAGAGTCTCTAACGAAAGACTCAGTGTTTCCCACCATTGGTTGTAGCAGGTCCGATAGGTATTTAGCTATATCATAAGTCGCAGACCCTATAGCGCTAACTATCGGCCTGAGCGGAACCCCTGGTTTGTGTATTTTGGGAAGTCCATATAGCCTGGGTGGTAATGCTTCTGTTTTCAGTAATCCCTTTTTCTTATCTTGATATATCGATGAGTCACGAATCAGTTTGTTTGTTTTCCTCATGATGCTCGTGGTTGGATCTCGTCCAAGTACATTATACGTGTTGGGGTCAAGCAGCTGTACTACCTTATCCTTATAGTCATTTTTGTCCATCACAACTGTAGCATTCCCCTTGTCTGCATGTAGGATTAGGATGCTCTCATCCCTGTTGAGAGCTTTCAACGACGCTTGCTCAGCACGTGTCGTGTTGGGTTTTGGCGGTTTTGCGCGCTTCAGGATTCTTGTTGTTGTAACCTTAGAATCACAATGAAACGTCAATTACAATTGTTGAGCTGTCACGGTGACAGTTAGGGCACACGGTTAGCAACAGTGAAGATGGGTTGGGTTCCTAACAATGTTTCAAGACCTGGTTCAAGTATCATTCAAGTACAAAAAAATTATATCAAACAAGAGTTCAATTAAGTTTGCAAATGAAACAAATTAATAAACCTCTCAATCCGTACAAGGTATTCGTAATCCAAGGTTCACCGAGAAAGTGTTCACCTACCAACTATTTGGAAGAAAAACAAAAAGAAGCAGAAAGTAATACCGCCGGTAAGTATAGTTTCCTTTGCGCAAAAGAGTCATATGCTGTGGGCCCAGAGCGCAGACGCAAGATGAAATGTATTTGTAAAAATTCATCAAACTTCGGCTTAATTTCCGCTTTACAAGTAATTAGGGTATTCAGTACCATTCAGATCTAATTGAAATAAAAGAACCAAAATATTAATTCAGCTTTTGATATTTCAGGTACTTGCGTGTCTTAAGACTGTCCAGGTCAAGTAGTAGTAGAGGGTCTCCCCGTATATTCAACTGGGCAGCTTAAACCTCGTAACCTGGTACGGATGACGGCGAGAGAGTTGTACCCCGTACAAAAAACCCTTGAGAAAAAAAAATCCCAAGTGAAAAGTGTTACCGTGAAAATCAATTTAACAAAATAGCAATTCTACGGATCTTTGATAAATATGGCAACACCGCAAAGTTACTCTGAGGGTGAAATCAAAATGATGAACTCATTGCAAATTATTTTCAGTAGCCTAGATAACAACGTGTGAAAATATTCAAGGCAAAAAAAATATTAAGCAGCTATTCATACTTTAATGAAACAAAAAAACTACAACTGCATCTTCATGTCTGGTTGGAAGTAGGTCCTCAACCCAGTATTAAAGTAATCATTAAAAAAAAATATAGTTCCACAAAACTAATATTTTCGTTTCAATTTGGCAACCGCGCCGAAAGCTTTCAGTTCATTGAAATTGTTTAAAACAGGTTTCACAAAAATAAATAAATCAATACCCTTTTTGCAGATAATAGTAGTTCATTTTATAAACTTGGCAACAATGCCGACAATTACTAAGAAAATGCACTTTGATAAATTGAAAATAAAGTTACGAAATTTTGATGAAATATCTGCAAAGTATCCACCGGTATGCGTATCAGATGCTTTACTAATTAACAGACTGCTTGAACTTGATTCAAAATGAAAAGCTTTTCAGTGCAACCCGAAGAAATTATTTTTGTGAAAACTGCGTATAGAACCACGAGAATAATATCGGACACAGACACTAAAGTTTCAACTATTTGTCGAAGCAATACTAAAATTTGATCGCGGACGTTACAAAAAAATGGAATACTATTCACACAAGGAAATGTAACATAAGATAGGAGGAAAATACTTTATGGGCACAGGATAGATTCAATTGGAGCATACCTCTTAGCTTAGAAGGGTTTGTTCCACTTCAAGATAACAATCGGGGCTCGGACGACAAGTTTTCCTCCTGGTTCCCGAATTCTACGGAAAATCTCCAATACTATTAATACAAATGGAAAACCTCCGATGATTCAACACTTCAACAGCCTAGTTTTGAATCGGATAGTCCAACAATTGCTTTGAAGTTCTTTGATCCTTGAAAAAGGGTGAAAAGGCCAGAACAAATCCACTACTCAACAAAACAGTATTCAACTGGCACTAATTTTCACATTTAGCATACCTATGGAATTTACTCCTCAAAGAGATGTCTAATCAACAATTTATTTTCCGATAGGTACCTTCTGAACTCACAGTGAGAAAAGCAATGGCCGTCTCTCGCTAGAACACTTCCAACCTTCAATCTCGAGGATGCCGGAAATTCGGTTGGGGGGCAAGCCCTTTGGAGCCTATTTGGAAAAAATATCCCTAACGCATACGCATGACGATACGTCACACTTGAAGTAGAATGGACCAATCAAGAAGCAGTTCCCTACTTGCCGTTTCCGGTCAGTTAAACACTTTGGAAAATAACTAAAGAAACAAATCGAGTACGAGTATGTTGAAATTGAATCTAAAAATTCAAAAAGAATATATACATTCCCTAAAATTGGTTTAATTTCAACTGAAGGAATTTCTGCTTACCCAAGGAAAATAAGTGGGTGGAGCTTGTCTAAAGTTAACCGCTGATTCCTACTATTCTGAGCAAGGATTCAGATTCAATATTTTGGACATTGGTTACCCTGTCAACAGATGGCGCTAACGTCATTGAACGGTTTCAAATTCAATTTCTTCAGAAGAAAACACCTATATTTTATTTTATGAGATATATGGAGCATGGGAAAACAACAACTTATACCCTACTTTGTAAACATGCACTGGGTTAGATATTTCATTAATAAATGGGGAATAGGAAACCTGCGCGCCCTCCATCGACTAGAGGAGTGAAATCATCTCAGTCTAGAGAGACAGAAAATTGTCAACTTTTGATCGATAGATGACTAACCTAAAATTTCACCTACTTCAACAAAAATATGATTTGAGAATCCTGACAGCAAAACATATTAATATTTACAAAACCAGGAATCTGAATCCAGGAAATGATCAGGAGAAAAGTAGGTACAATAATATAACATATTTCAAGTCATAAAGGGAATCGAGCTATGGACCATCAGACTTTTCAAACATAAACAATACCTTGACCATAACGTTTCAATCCCTTTCAGGTATCCCAAGTTGGCTACTTTTACTCTGCAAGGAATCCATTAAACCCTCACACAGGAATAATGAACGATAATTTGATGAGGAGTTATGGGGAACGCTATATAAATTTCTTGTTTCGATAAGGACCTGAATCGATGAAGCTTCAACTCAAATCTCAACGAGACACAACTTCTTTGTGGTCTACCTCAGAAAAGACTATCAACAGTTAATCAGTACTACTCTTCCACCTGAATCAGTGTTAATAATAAACGATTTATTTACATGAATAAGACAAGGTTTGCAGAATGAAGATGATGCCATAACCGTGCTATTGTATATTTAAACAGGTAACGATAAGGTTAAGAACTAATGCAAACACAAAAAGGCATTAAATATTGAGAAATGACAAGAATGTGTAACAACAGCTGCTGGCACCCCTAACAATTTTGGCCATCCATACTAAGTAGAGATTTATCCCGTTACAATTCCCCCCTTACCTGAAGAAAATCAACCGGAATCGGTTGATTTTATTTGCGTGAAGTTTTCAAAGAAAAAAAAAACTATATAAACATCAAAATCTTATCATTCTAAACAGAATGGAGGCTTAATATTTTCGATGACAAAGCACCTCAACTTTGTCACCCCCCAGCAAATTTCCGTGGATGGAACCCGGCCCGTCAGACCACTCCAGCTATCCGACTCCGCCACGAATCATCCGAAGACTAGCCATGGTTGGTCGTGGAATGAAAGTGGATCCAACAAAACCAATATTGCACGGCCCAAGTAGCATGGAGCGTCTCGTTTTTTGGTCACGTCCAGCCCTCGAACAACTCCGAAGCGAACCCCAACAGCCCAAGCGATCCACCAAGCCAAACCCACACAGAAATTGTCCAGCATCCGGGAGCTGCCATCCCAACAATAGTATGGCCTATTGTCAGTGCCGAAACTCCCAAAATTCAAACTCGGCCCTTGAAGAGGTACTGAGCGGGAGAAATTTAAACACAACATGAAGAAGGATATATGAAGTGAAAAGAATTACACCTGATTTGTAGTCAAGATGGTTCAGGAAAATAATTACCACCCACATCCAGAGACTAACATGAAAGAGGTCCCTCAAGTACAGATGCAGCCCTATTGATGGATAACCTTTTAGGACAAAAGAATGATTCTTCTGGTGGTGCTCTCTAAGGACCCAACGTATCCTAGGACCGAACTGAGATCCTGTAGGGAACATTAGATGTTCTATAAAACTCCCCAGAACAACCATCCTCAAAAAAAAAATAACAAAAACAGGGTGGGAGTTATCTTCAATAACAACAATAGGGAGGAGTTCAACAACAATACGATAGACCATCATTCATATCATTCGTCGGGATGCTAAGGAAGATAGAGTAGATAATAGATAGAACAAACAAAAAAAGACAAGACAGAACTCATGAATCATACCTAACAAATTCCCCTATCCAGCATAGTAAACCTTGATCTTGACAGAGAAACTAGAAAAGAGGTACGTGAAGAGAAAAATGACAAAGCCAACCTACCAAAATAATTCAGGACAACAGACGGATAGCACATATTTCAAAAATGCAACTCAACTATAAGAACAACGCAACGCATTTTTGAAATACTATTTCTCAACAGCAGAATTACTGTCATGGACCTGAAAATAACAAATTAAAACAAAGTGTATCTTCAGCCACTAGATGGGGACGGTGCTTAGTCCAAGTTGCTTTATGCCCAATGCAAGGGTCAGCCATCTTCTAACCCATGTCTGCTTGAAGAAAAAAAAATCACTGGAGTGATTTGTCATCCGTGCTAGCGGAAATTCCTACCTTTAAATCTTTAATATTCCAAACACCTTTATGATTCCCATCTTTGTCCATCAACTCATAAGTCCATGGCGATACTTTTCTCTTCACGTAAAAGGGTCCCACATACTTCGGTGCCAATTTCGCCGTGTAAAACTTAGCTGCATCAGACGAGACAAAATTCTTGCGCCACACTGGTTGGTTCGGCCACAGTTCCTCATGACGCCTCCTTAGGTTGTACGTCATTGCACTCCGCTTCGCTACCGCATCCAATCTCTGCCTAACTTCAGAAAAAAGCTTCTTGAACCCTTCGGGTCGAGATGGTTCAACTTCAGATTCGTTGTCGTTTACGAACAAGTCTTTCTTGTTGAAATCCTCGCCACACAGAATCATAGAACGACCAAAATTTATAAAATACGGTGAATAGTTGGTCGATTCGTGTCTAGCGGT
The DNA here is from genome assembly GCA_032362365.1 of Zygogramma bicolorata. Taxonomy (NCBI): domain Eukaryota; kingdom Metazoa; phylum Arthropoda; class Insecta; order Coleoptera; family Chrysomelidae; genus Zygogramma; species Zygogramma bicolorata. Next base: position 21,344 of record JAVJAQ010003788.1, on the reverse strand, counting down.
CCTCAATGCGCAGCTAATCTTAGGTAAGCTTACATCCCAGGTACGATGGTTTTCTGAAACAAACATAGCCAACATCGCCTTCAGAGTTCGGTTCACCCTCTCGGTGGGGTTAGCCTGCGGATGATAGTTTGCGTTGTACCTAACAGTCACTTTATATTCATCAGCTATTTTGCGGAGCTGTTTCGATCGATACTGAGGTCCGTTATCACACAATAATAGGCGAGGCGCACCATAGACAAGGAAAACATCTTCTTCTAACTTTCTCACAACCACATCTGCTGTCGACGTCCTGAGAGGAAACACTAAAGAGTATTTGCTGAAATAATCAGTCACCACCAGTATAAATTTGTTACCCTTGAGGGATCGAGGTAAAGGACCCATGATATCTGTTGAGATCATTTCCCATGGTCTTGTTACTCTAGGCTGGGCAGTCATAAGACCTTTAGGCCTTCCAAGGTCTGGTTTGTAAGCCGCACAAGTTGAACATCTACCCACAAATCTGGAAACGTCATATCGAAGTTTAGGCCAGTAATACCTTTCTACTATACGATGATATGTTTTAAACACACCCATGTGACCCGAAGTAGACGTATCATGAGCCTCCGCCAGAATATTAGATCTTCTTTCTTTCGGAATGACCATTTTCCATGGATCAGATGCATCACCCAATTCCGGAATATTCGGCTTCACATATTTAAACAACATATTTTGATGAACTCTCCATTGGGGAAACTTCATAGGGTTCTTCGCCACCTTTTCCCTGAGTCTCAGATACCACTTATCCTGGATGGGATCCTCTTCTGCAGTCGTAACAACATCAATAACGGGAACCGACCGAGACAAAGCGTCTGGAATCACGTGGTCCTTTCCTTTACGGTGTACGATTTTGAAATCGTACTGCTGCAGACGAACCGCCCACCTGGCAAGTCTACCCGTGGGATCCTTCAAGTTTTGGAGCCACAACAAAGAATAATGGTCTGTAAAAACAGTGAAAGGTACGCCTTCCAAATATGGCCTCAATTTCTCTACCGCCCAAAGAACTGCCAAACATTCCCTCTCGGTAGTGGAGAAATTTCTTTCTTGCTTGGTCAAAGACCTACTAAGATAACAAATAACTTTGTTGCCCCCTTCTAGACTCTGGGTTAGAACAGCGCCGATACCAAAACCAGAGGCATCTGTATGAAGGTAAAATGGTAAATCATAATTCGGGCAACTGAGTACAGGTGCTGCGATGAGGCATTCTTTGATCTTCCTGAATGACTCTTCGCAAAGAGGAGTCCAGTCAAATTTACGTCCTTTTTTCAGTAGAGCAGTAAGTGGTGACATCAGAGAAGCGAACTCAGGAACAAATCTCCGGTACCACGAAAAAGTTCCCACCAATCTGCGGACATCTTTCACGGTGGTCGGCGTAGGAAGTTGAAGCATGGATTTCACTTTATCGGGATCAACGTGTAGTCCGTTTCTGTCGACGACATGTCCCAAATATTTCATTTCCGGGCGACAGAAATGGCACTTCTCGAAACTAACGGTCAGATTAGCTTCCCGCAGCCTTCGAAAGACTTCTTCTAGAACGGAGAGATGTTTTTCGAAAGTTTGTGTTACCACAACAATGTCGTCTAAATAGACGAAGACATGAGGTTCGAGCTCGGGTCCTAAAACTTGATCTATCAATCTCTGCCAAGTGGCAGGGCTATTATGCAACCCAAACGGCATCCTTTTAAATTGATAGAGGCCCCGTCCAGGCACGGTGAAGGCAGTATAAGGTCTAGAGGAAACTGCAACCGGAACTTGCCAGTAGGCAGATTTTATGTCTAAGGAAGATAAGTAATGTGCATCTCGTAGCTTATCAAGAGTATGAGAAATGTAAGGCAGAGGGTATCCATCTCGTTCAGTCACTGCATTCAGCTTACGGTAGTCGACACAGAAGCGGTAAGAATTGTCCTTCTTTTTCACCAGCAAAATGGGGGAGGACCAGGCGCTATTCGACCTTTCAATAATATCATCCTTCAACATAGCATCTAGTTCCTTGTCAATCTGCTTCTGGATAACTGGGGATACAGGATAATACCTCTGCTTTATAGGTGGTGAATTTGTCACTATTACATGTTCTGCTTTGGATGTGCATCCAAGCTGGTCTCCCATCTGAGCCTTATTGCGATCTATCAATGCTTTCAGTCGCAATTCCTCCATTTCTGTCAGAACCGTTTGACCCCTTAAGTGATCCACTACATTCAGATGATATTCCTCTTTGGAGAAATGCCACTCGTTATGCCTCAAGTCTGGAACTATTCCCATGGCTTTCCAGAAGTTCGTTCCAAGGATGAGATTTTGGCTTAAGCTTGGCACTACAAGAACGTCAACAAGTTTAACTCTTCCTCGAACACAAAAAGGTACCTGACAAACTCCTATGCTCTCACAGGTTTGTCCATTTGCGACAGTACAAAAACCTTTCCTTGACGTGTCCAAAACAATGCCTAATTTTCTTACCGTCTCCCCTCCATAGCTTCCTAAAATTGTAGCCGAAGCTCCTGAATCCAAGAGTCCCAGCATCTCGTAACCCATGACCTCAACCTTAAGATAAGGACGTTCATCATGATCGGCATGTTCAAGTATATATTCTAAAACAGGTGTTAGCGGAGTTGTCGAGTAGATTCCCTGGTCATTCTTACCTCGACGAATTAAGGATGACCTCGCCCGTTTCCCTTCTTCGAACAATCTGGGCAATTGTTCTTGGTAAAACCTTCTCGTTTGCAACCAAAGCATTGTAGTCTCCTAGGCAGGGCACAACCAATCGCTTTATGACCTGGAGTTCGACAGCGATAGCAAACAATCTGTTTTGCTAGGTTAGAACTCGTCTGTGTAGATCCAGCATCCACTTGACTGACATTCCTCTCCACTTCCACAAAGGCAAGATCCTTCTCCAAAATATTCGATTTTCTTAACGACGGTTCCACATATCCATTGATTATATCTCTTCTAGACTCCATTTGTCGACAAACAGCTCTCAACTCCGACAAATCCTTTGGTAGTGGTTCTCTCAAGCGATCCTGGTAAAAAGGATGTAAGTTCCGGATGATAATATTCAACTTCGCCTCTTCCGTAATTGGACAACCTAAACGTTTAAAATAGCTGGCCATCACTGCCAAATAAACTCCAATACTTTCCGAAGAGTGTTGAGTTCTCCTTTGAAGTTCATCGAAGAGTGCGTTACTGTGATCTGCAGATAAATACTCTGCTTTGAATTCTTCCATAAGTTCCTTCCAACTAGTTACTCGGGATCGACAGTCTTTGTAGAATTGGTAGGCTCTATTTGCAAAGAGATCCATTCCAGAATCGAACAAGACAGCTTCTGGAACATTTCTCGCTAACCGCAATTCGTCAACCATCTCGAAGAAAGCAGAGATGGAAATTCCCTTACCATCCCCTGTAAATTTTTGAAGGTTCCATTTATGAGGTGGAATCATCTTTGTAGATGGGCTTGAAGCAGGTTCTGGATCAAAAGAAGTGGAAGATCTAGCTGCTCCATGAATATTCGCATTGAAAGACATCATTCCAAGTCGTGTTTCGAGCTGATTGAGAGCAGCTGGAACGTGCGCTGTAGTTGGGTTGGTATCCACCACGTCCAGTTTATCGTTGAAACGTCCCAATGATGAGAGAGCTGATGCTACTAGTGCTTCCTTCCGACTGTTTTTCGCGGAATCTCCACTTGAATTCATTCGATCAATTCTTCCCAACACGTGAGCTAATTTTGTCTGCAATTTCACGCCCTCGCTTGAAGTCCTAGATCCCGTCAACGAATCCAATAAAACTTCGATTTCAGTCAGTTTGTCTTTGACGGCCTGTTCATCCTCTTCGAACGAATATGGGTGATCAGGATAAAGCAGGCTATCCCCACTCCTTTCCATTCTTATAGCAGTGCCAAGTCGATGTCTCATCTCTTCGCAAGTCCCTGCACCAACTCCTCTAATTTTCAGTTCATACTCGAGCTCTTCTTTGTCTAGCCGATTGATCACCATTTTACGAGCCATTATGAGAATAAGAATAAGTCCCGTCCAATCAAAATAGTAATAAGTAATATACGTGAATCCAAAATTCAATGAAAAATAAATAATTCAAATTATACTGAGGAATACAAGAACACTTTGCCCTACACAAATAAGTCCACACTAACTGCTGTAAATTTCAAAAATTTTCAAATATGTCCAAGTCAAAAAAAAATCTTTGAGGAAAAAAAATTCGGTTTCAGATTTTTCCTAAATTTTTCATAAACGTTGGGCGCCAATAATGTAACCTTAGAATCACAATGAAACGTCAATTACAATTGTTGAGCTGTCACGGTGACAGTTAGGGCACACGGTTAGCAACAGTGAAGATGGGTTGGGTTCCTAACAATGTTTTTTTTTTTTTTTTTTTTTAATGGGCGCCAGGTAAATTGAATTGCCCTCAAAATCAGTATACATTCATCCCCCCAACTTACCAACGGAGATAAAAAAAAGACAAGCCACAATTCCAATCAACTAATATATTCAATATTTTCAGCGGGATGAAGACTACTATTCAAAAACAAGGGAACATATTTTAATTCACCAACAACAGCAGAACTTATGTAATTGTGTAGAGGTAACTGAATTTTTATGTCAAGTACACAAAAAAGTTATATCGAATAATCTTTCAAGACCTGGTTCAAGTATCATTCAAGTACAAAAAAATTATATCAAACAAGAGTTCAATTAAGTTTGCAAATGAAACAAATTAATAAACCTCTCAATCCGTACAAGGTATTCGTAATCCAAGGTTCACCGAGAAAGTGTTCACCTACCAACTATTTGGAAGAAAAACAAAAAGAAGCAGAAAGTAATACCGCCGGTAAGTATAGTTTCCTTTGCGCAAAAGAGTCATATGCTGTGGGCCCAGAGCGCAGACGCAAGATGAAATGTATTTGTAAAAATTCACCAAACTTCGGCTTAATTTCCGCTTTACAAGTAATTAGGGTATTCAGTACCATTCAGATCTAATTGAAATAAAAGAACCAAAATATTTATTCAGCTTTTGATATTTCAGGTACTTGCGTGTCTTCAGACTGTCCAGGTCAAGTAGTAGTAGAGGGTCTCCCCGTATATTCAACTGGGCAGCTTAAACCTCGTAACCTGGTACGGATGACGGCGAGAGAGTTGTACCCCGTACAAAAAACCCTTGAGAAAAAAAAAATCCCAAGTGAAAAGTGTTACCGTGAAAATCAATTTAACAAAATAGCAATTCTACGGATCTTTGATAAATATGGCAACACCGCAAAGTTACTCTGAGGGTGAAATCAAAATGATGAACTCATTGCAAATTATTTTCAGTAGCCTAGATAACAACGTGTGAAAATATTCAAGGCAAAAAAAAATATTAGCAGCTATTCATACTTTAATGAAACAAAAAAACTACAACTGCATCTTCATGTCTGGTTGGAAGTAGGTCCTCAACCCAGTATTAAAGTAATCATTAAAAAAAAATATAGTTCCACAAAACTAATATTTTCGTTTCAATTTGGCAACCGCGCCGAAAGCTTTCAGTTCATTGAAATTGTTTAAAACAGGTTTCACAAAAATAAATAAATCAATACCCTTTTTGCAGATAATAGTAGTTCATTTTATAAACTTGGCAACAATGCCGACAATTACTAAGAAAATGCACTTTGATAAATTGAAAATAAAGTTACGAAATTTTGATGAAATATCTGCAAAGTATCCACCGGTATGCGTATCAGATGCTTTACTAATTAACAGACTGCTTGAACTTGATTCAAAATGAAAAGCTTTTCAGTGCAAACCGAAGAAATTATTTTTGTGAAAACTGCGTATAGAACCACGAGAATAATATCGGACACAGACACTAAAGTTTCAACTATTTGTCGAAGCAATACTAAAATTTGATCGCGGACGTTACAAAAAAATGGAATACTATTCACACAAGGAAATGTAACATAATATAGGGGGAAAATACTTTATGGGCACAGGATAGATTCAATTGGAGCATACCTCTTAGCTTAGAAGGGTTTGTTCCACTTCAAGATAACAATCGGGGCTCGGACGACAAGTTTTCCTCCTGGTTCCCGAATTCTACGGAAAATCTCCAATACTATTAATACAAATGGAAAACCTCCGATGATTCAACACTTCAACAGCCTAGTTTTGAATCGGATAGTCCAACAATTGCTTTGAAGTTCTTTGATCCTTGAAAAAGGGTGAAAAGGCCAGAACAAATCCACTACTCAACAAAACAGTATTCAACTGGCACTAATTTTCACATTTAGCATACCTATGGAATTTACTCCTCAAAGAGATGTCTAATCAACAATTTATTTTCCGATAGGTACCTTCTGAACTCACAGTGAGAAAAGCAATGGCCGTCTTTCGCTAGAACACTTCCAACCTTCAATCTCGAGGATGCCGGAAATTCGGTTGGGGGGCAAGCCCTTTGGAGCCTATTTGGAAAAAATATCCCTAACGCATACGCATGACGATACGTCACACTTGAAGTAGAATGGACCAATCAAGAAGCAGTTCCCTACTTGCCGTTTCCGGTCAGTTAAACACTTTGGAAAATAACTAAAGAAACAAATCGAGTACGAGTATGTTGAAATTGAATCTAAAAATTCAAAAAGAATATATACATTCCCTAAAATTGGTTTAATTTCAACTGAAGGAATTTCTGCTTACCCAAGGAAAATAAGTGGGTGGAGCTTGTCTAAAGTTAACCGCTGATTCCTACTATTCTGAGCAAGGATTCAGATTCAATATTTTGGACATTGGTTACCCTGTCAACAGATGGCGCTAACGTCAATGAACGGTTTCAAATTCAATTTCTTCAGAAGAAAACACCTATATTTTATTTTATGAGATATATGGAGCATGGGAAAACAACAACTTATACCCTACTTTGTAAACATGCCTTGGTTAGATATTTCATTAATAAATGGGGAATAGGAAACCTGCGCGCCCTCCATCGACTAGAGGAGTGAAATCATCTCAGTCTAGAGAGACAGAAAATTGTCGACTTTTGATCGATAGATGACTAACCTAAAATTTCACCTACTTCAACAAAAATATGATTTGAGAATCCTGACAGCAAAACAGATTAATATTTACAAAACCAGGAATCTGAATCCAGGAAATGATCAGGAGAAAAGTAGGTACAATAATATAACATATTTCAAGTCATAAAGGGAATCGAGCTATGGACCATCAGACTTTTCAAACATAAACAATACCTTGACCATAACGTTTCAATCCCTTTCAGGTATCCCAAGTTGGCTACTTTTACTCTGCAAGGAATCCATTAAACCCTCACACAGGAATAATGAACGATAATTTGATGAGGAGTTATGGGGAACGCTATATAAATTTCTTGTTTCGATAAGGACCTGAATCGATGAAGCTTCAACTCAAATCTCAACGAGACACAACTTCTTTGTGGTCTACCTCAGAAAAGACTATCAACAGTTAATCAGTACTACTCTTCCACCTGAATCAGTGTTAATAATAAACGAACTATTTACATGAATAAGACAAGGTTTGCAGAATGAAGATGATGCCATAACCGTGCTATTGTATATTTAAACAGGTAACGATAAGGTTAAGAACTAATGCAAACACAAAAAGGCATTAAATATTGAGAAATGACAAGAATGTGTAACAACAGCTGCTGGCACCCCTAACAATTTTGGCCATCCATACTAAGTAGAGATTTATCCCGTTACATTGTCTCGATGCGAATTTCCTCCGCAATCGTAGCTGGTAATCCACGCAACCCCGCTTCCACGTTGGCTATTATGTCCTCCTTTGGGATAACAGATGGTGTTATCGCAAAATTACCCCCTTTCTCCAGAATGCCCATCTCTTCCGTTGAAAGTTGTCGATGGGACAGATTCACGACCGTTACATTGCTGTTGCTTTGTTGGTGACCTGCACTTTTATGTAATTTATCGAACTTCCTTTTCTGTCTTTCGGTATCTGAGGACATGACAGCTTCCATACTGTTGAAGGTGAGCCGGTCAACCTTCTCCCAGTCACTCCAGTGCATGACGCTTCCTAATTTTAAGACGGTATCGAGCAATTCCCTGTCAATTCGAGCTAAGTTTCTTCTATTCTCATGAATTCTTTCACGCAGGATCGCTTTCTCCATTCTCCCATAGATTCTGTTCGCTTTCGCTGTCTTAATATTTCTCTTGAATTTTAAAAAATTCGGAACCACATCCGAATCCCGACTTCGCAACAGAAATGTTAGAGAGCACAGTGCATGTGCTTTCTTTTTACGAAATCCTTCTAGTTTCCGTATCAACTTTGATATTTCTCCCCCGTAGAAACGTTTCATCAAAGATTCACGGCCGGCAACTAATGAATTGTTAGGTGCTTCCGGGCCCTGTGGTGGCAAATTTCTTTATGGAACATTTCGAAAAACAAGTTCTAGAGCGTTGGCCGGTCCGACCATCCTGTTGGCTGAGATATGTTGATGATACTTTCGTGATTTGGGGTCACGGAGAAGACGAGCTGAAGAAATTCCTGGATCATCTGAATTCCTGGAATCCAAAGATTCAATTCACGATGGAAACTGAGAAGGATAGAAGAATAGCTTTTCTGGATGTATGGGTGGAAAGACGGGAGAATGGAAAACTAGGGCATAGAGTGTAAAGAAAGCCCACTCACACAGATCGGTACCTCAACAAGAATTCCAACCATCACCCGAGGCAAAAGAGAGGAGTAATTAAGACCCTGGTAGAAAGAGCGAGACGCATTTCTGAGCCAGAATATTTCGAGGAAGAGATGCGTCATTTAGAAAACGCCTTTATATGTAATGGTTACCGCAGAGACGAAATTCACCGAGCCTTGCGACCCAGACAAGGAGTTTCAATGAATGGCCCCGAACCAGCCGTTAATGGACGGGCGTGTCTGCCTTATATTAACGGTGTGACGGACCGCATTGGAAGACTGTTAGAAAAACATGGGGTGCAGGCAATTTTCAAGCCCACGAGGAAAATCCAAGAAAGCCTCAGATCCGCAAAAGACCCACGGGATCCATTATCTACCTCAGGAGTGTACCGAATACCGTGCAGTTGTGGTTCAGTCTATATCGGAACCACAAAAAGAAGCATAAAAACGCGGTTAACCGAACACAAAAGAAGTCGATATGGCCAAACCCAAAAATCTGCGGTAGCCGAACACGCTCTGTTGGAAGGTCATGACATTGACTTCGACGGAACGCAAGTGCTGGACACAAGTAGGAGCTATTACCCCAGGATTTATAGGGAGGCCATAGAAATTCATAAACATAAGAACAACTTCAACCGCAAAGAAGAGAGCCTGAACATTCACAGAACATGGATGCCAGCAGTTCAAAATGCACGAACCCTCCCAATGAGAGAAAAAACGCTTTCGAATAATCAATTAGGATCAATCGACCGTCCGAACCCAGATTCGATAAAGAGTGACTCATCATCTGAACCACATCAGATCAAAGCCTCGCAGCAGAGAAGGATACTTCGACCATTGCCGCATCGCCTTTGAAAATGTCTGCCGCAGATGCAGACGAAACGTCAGGCCTTAAAACCTGTTGCCCACGGCTCAGAAGCCCGGAAGCACAATTCATTAGTTGCCGGCCGTGAAAGTCTTCAATCTTTGATGAAATTTGTTTATCAACTTCATTTTTATGAATCTGTGGGAATCTATTGATTTTTGAGAAAATAGGTTTATTATCTGTGGTATTGATTTCATGTTGAACGGCATTAGTTAGAGTCAAATCATCATTGGGTAGATAGAAATTATCGTTGTATTCGTTGCAAATATTCTGTACCGAATTTTTCTCTTCCGAATTCAAATGATTGAGCCTAAGGTTTTCCGAGAGGGTGTTCAGTCTGTTGAAGTCTCTTTGTTTTCTTTCGTTGATATTTGAATTTGTTGACTGATTTTCAGTAAATGGTTCGAGAAACAGTTCTATATTATTTATTCTCAACTTTCTATCAGTTGTATTCAGAATTGTGGTGATAGCTTTTTGATTTACTGTTTTAACGATTGATTTTGCGAGATGAACGCCCTCGGAAATCTGAATTTCTGGACAAATGCCTTCCTCGAGATTCTGGTTTTTGACGTTGATTTCAATTATAGTCTCTGATCTTGGATCAGAGATCTTGGATTCAGAATATGGGCATTAGATTTGAAATTGATTTTGATTGGATTAGGTATCGATTTTATTCTGATTTCATTTTTCTTGAGATCAATTTGCGCTGATTCTTGTGTAGTTAAGAAATAATTTCCTATTATACCGTCGTATGGAATATTGGATTCTTGTTTCACGATATGGAATTTAATAGGAAATTCGAGTTCGTCTACCTGGAGATTAAGATTTATAGTACCCACGGTAGATATTGAAGAATTAGGGTTGATATCATCTAACACAATTTTTTCGTTAGGATTATAAAATGATTTGGTTTGTTTGATTTTTTCTGATTTTATTATAGATACGAATGCGCCTGTATCTATTAGAAATTTGATTTCTATTCCTTGATAAAATGCTTTTATATAACAACTATTGTCCTGAACCGCATGAATTTTGGCATGTCTCAATTAATTTTGATCGACATTTAAGTTAGAGAATTGTTGAGTATTTTCGCCTTGATTTGGTTCTGGTGGAATTATCGATCCTATATGAGTTTCTGAGAGTAAATCGTCGGTTTTGATTATAGGGAATCCACAGATATGACGTTGATCTGGGATTGTGAGTAGTTTAAATTACACTGATCGTTTGATGAAGTTGCCTGTGAACCAGTGTTTTGATTTTTATTGTTATTATACTGTCTTTTCCGACATTCATCGATTAAATGACCATTCTTTTCACAATAGCGACAAAATTTATTCTGATAGCTTTGATTTTGATTTGAATTTGTTGAATGATTTGACTGTGTGATTGTATTAGGTTTATGACTAGGATTTCGATTATTCTGAGGAAATTGGTTTTTCTTCCGACATTCTTTAGAGGTATGGTTATTTCGTTTACAGATATTGCAGAATTTTGTTGATGATGAATGAGATAGTGCGTTCAGGCGTAAAGCTTTTTCTTCTTCGATTGATGCATTAAGAGCTGAATTCATATCATTGATTTCTTTTGATCGTAGGAATCTTGAAATATCTGGATTTGAATGGTATATAAATCTTTGTAAAGCTATTTCCTTGACAAGTTCAATTCGACGATGATCCTACTGACTGCGCCAATTTTTGGTGTTGTGTTCCAAATTTTTGATGAATGAAAATCCTTCTTTGTAGATCGAGTTCAACTAACTTCATTTACACTAATATATTTTACAGCTCCCGAGATGAGACCTTGTCTTGTTGTTACTTGAAATGAATACTCAATACTGAATATTACAAGGATAATTCTCCCTTTTATCGGGGCTAGTTAATGACATTGTAAACCCTTGAGCAATTTGGGTAATTAGCCTTTTGTTTGTGTTTATATAACATAATTGAGTCCAGACAGTCAAATAACATGAACTATAAACCTTCAAACAAAAATACACTAAAATGATATCAAGATTAAGATATCTGGCGGCAAGAGGTTACAGAATTAGACAGAGGCGTCTCATTTTTATGTACTAACAATATGACTTAACTATAGGTATCTAACAATCCATGGACTGGGGACCGCTGGTTTAACGTCCCCTCCGAAGGACGGCATATCCTCTATATATCTTATGCTCGTTGATATATCGCTTGCGAGCCATGATATGATATTTTGCTGCAGTTGTATGGGATTTCGACGCGGTCTTTCCCTGAATGTCACCCTTTCAAGTACTAACCGCGCTCGGCGTTGCTGAACTCCAGATATCGAATGACTCTTCGTCAACCTGAAGAGCTGGGCCGTGCCCCTATCTAAGTATTGAAAAATTTAATAACCATATACAGAGCGTTGGAAAAAGAATAACGATGATGCAATGAGGTGTTCAGGGTGGAGAACACAGAAAGTTAAATGAAAAATGTGACGTTGATGTACATTAAAATGTTAAATATACGTTAAAGAAAATAATGTCGGCAATATAATGGAGTGATGAACAATCGAGAAAAAACATGGCTGTGATCTAATGAACATTCGGTGGAGTGTACAAGGTATAGAACATATAATATTGGCAAAAAAAAACAGTGGTGATGCAACTGTCTAGTGTTATTTCATTCGACATATGGCACAGAACGCCAACTTCAGCTTCATCAACAATCATACCCTTGTAAGGGTTGATGAGTTTTTCAGCCAAAACCTCTGTTGTACGATGTTAATCTGTCAACTTTCATTCGACACGAAACGCTAACCTTAGGCTAGTCACCAATTATACTCTTTGCAAGTTGATGAGTTTTCCAGCCAAAACCTCTGTTGTATGATATCAAGACTGTCATTTGTCGATTTCATATTACATATGACCCAGAACTCCAATTTAAGATTCGACCAGTTTCATCTGTTTGGCGAAATGCTCAATTTTCTAATCACAATCTCTGTTGTACGATGTCAAAACTGTCAACTGTTATCCGATACAGATCTTCAACTTCAGACCAATCGATAAACATGTTTTTTTGCAAGTTTATCAGTTTTATAATCACTACCCAAGTTATACGATGTCCAAATCTATCGACTGTGATTCTCATTCACATATGACAAAAACACTAACTTCAGATTCGTCAAAATAATGTTCTCTGCAAGTTACTCAGTTTTTCCATTCTTCACCTAAGTTTTACGATGTCAAATGTCAATTTCATTTTAAATATGACACAGAACTCCTTCAGATTCGACCGACGTCATCTCCTTCTCAAGTTGGTAGGTTTTCTAACCATCACATATTTTTCGAAGGTAAGAAATGAGTATTCAGAAAATTTGATCAAGTAAATTGATATATTACGATGAAGATTGTTGAATTGATGAACGAATCTATGTTATAGAATTCCTTGAAAAAGATGCAATGGATATTATACTTATCAGACAATTATCACATGCAACAGAGTAATTAACACACCCTAAATAATCAGGCGCCATGAGCAATTGATCAATAGAGTCCAACGAACATTTTTGGAGATTTTCAAGTTCAAAATTTGGATTTTTGGTTCTCTAAAACTCCTAACTATCACAATGAACTTTATGCTGGTACCATACTCCATCTCCAAATGAACAATCTCACACCAATCTCGTAGACGAATGCAAAGCTCCACCGAAAAAGGTAACAAATGTGTTGATCAAGGCCGTACCCAGAAAAAGTTTTCGGGAGGAGGGGGGTTGTGGAACCAGGCAGGGCCAGAGGCCCTTCCAAAAGAATGTTAAAACTAATTATCAAATATCCCATTTTCACGCCATTTCAAGCTTCATTGACGTTAGGACGATGAATTCATAAACAATAACAACAAAATAATTTTCCCTGTTAATTTGGTGCCTAGGAAAATAAATAGATTGAAAATGCAAAAAGACTCAACACTGTTTAGTACAATACAGTACAAAATTATGTCTGTAGACAATAACAGTTACATTACAAAACAAAATCCATTCTTCTGTTTTTTTTTGCGAATTCATCGATTACCTTGTCTGTTGAAATTTTATGGCTTCTATGAACCGACATGAGAGCCAGTCCGCTTGGTCTGTCTTATCCACACGGATTTCTCAAGTACGTCTTCAATCGCTTATTGAGAGTGGAGAAGGTCCTCTCAGCAGTTGCAGTGGCCACTGGCAGAGAAGCAAATATTTTCAGGAGGGGGAATATGTTAGGAAAAAGTTCCCTATTACATTGGCTCAATGCCTCAACGGCACAAAGAGGCTTGTCGAGTTCCATTTGTTTTTCCCAAAACAATTTCCACAGTGAGTACTCACTAGGTACTAGTTCTAGATTAACCATCTTTCTATGAAGTTTGAAAGATTCAACGTCTATTTTCTCGTTCGTTGATCGTTCGTTTAGTTTCGGAGTAAGCCCCCAGTATTGTACTGCCAACATAAACGAAATTTTTTCCGAAAGTAGTCAGAGTCAGTGACTTGATAACAATGTCTTCAGTAGGATGCGGGATTTTACCTCTCATTTATGGTGAACATATCGAAACTATAATTGTTGAACGAAACACATGACGATACAAATGAAACAACAAATTTATCACAGATCAGGGTTGAAGACCGAGTTCAGACAAATACATTACTCCAACGTATATGTGTGAAACAGATTGAAACGGACTGAGTTAACTGAGTCCAGACGAATTCAAAAGTCTACTCGAATACAAAAGGCAACATTTCAAAAACGAATTATGATTGAATGCGATACCCAAATATATCAAGTCCATATGATTGAAATGGATCAGTTGAATACATGGCGACCATATTAAGCCGATACTCCAACTAAATGAATCAAGTCGGAATAAATGAATTGAGTCCCACTAATTGCATAGCAAATACATCAGAATACTCAAATCTCGCCGTCGTAAATGGCTCCAGATGAATGGAAATGATCGAAACCTGGCAGAAACAAAAGCAATGACTTGGCTGAATGTTCAGCGAATATACGAAAAATCATCTCAAGTTGAGTGAACCAATTTCAGAAAAATTGTAGAAATCTCAATAGATTGAGTTCAAAATACTGAAAAAACAAATGCTCATCCAAGCAATGACTCAACAAAGCTTATATCATACATATCAAAAAACGAGCCCAGCAGAATGTAAAAGTCCCTGTGAATCAAGTCCTGAAGAATGCAATTAGTCGACATAGCAAACATATCAAAGGCCATCGTTCTTTGGAATTTCTTCCTGACGTTTCACTAGCGCGAGTGGCTACCTCAGAGGCTCACTCATCTTGACTATTATTCCGATGACTGGTCATTTCGATATCGTGAGACGTATATATATATTGATGCTGATACAGGTAGTCTGAAGTAAATTATTTCTGTCGGATTCGGAAAATGATCATCAGTATCAGTTGCCGCACTACCTGTCGTGATCTTATCAGTTGTACTTGATTTTCTCAGAATGGGATTCCATATTCTGTTGAGACTCAACGTTTCTTATTTTCTGTTGAAATTGTCCGTGTGTTTGTGGATATCTATCGCCTCCCGTACCAGTCGGCTATGGTAACCCTGGTTAGAGTTTTCCAATTCTGTCAGTGACCCTCGGGATATATGGTAGATATGCATTCGCAACTATCTGAGACTCCTCCCTGTTTTGAACAGTGGAACTCTTCAGTTTCATGGCCCTGTTGATCTCGGATACACTGTATCCATTTGATCTGAAGGTCACTTGAAGATGTTCTAGTTCTTTCTCTAGATGCTCTGGTTCACATATCCTTGAAAGTAACTTCCCGTAAGACATGCTCAATTTGATTTCAAAATCATATCCGTTCACCAGGACAATGATATATTTCTATCAACCAAGTTCACATGCATTCGATAGCTCAACAAGAAATGAGGTTTTATTGAAGGAATGTGAAAGTGTAACACATCAAAAATCATGTCTGAATAGATTGAAAATCACAACTGAATCAATCAATTCCCTGCGAATACAAGAATCCGATGGGGGTTCAACTGAACATATGACGGAAATCGAAATCAACTCGATAGATACACAATTTTTCAACTCAGTCGATTACATTCAAATGTTCGCAACAGCCCACTTTCTGAAAATTTGTTTTATGATTGCAAAACTCTGATTGAATCAAGCCAAAATGGTGTCAATAGTTTTGATGAATTCCTTATCACATAATCAATTCTGAAGGAATGCAAAAATTCATTTCAAAACCACCACCAAAATACCTGTGAGTACCAAATTTCCTTTCGCCTTAACTGAACCCCTCTGAATGAGGATTTCGGTGAAGTTAGTTTAGGGCAGTTCATCGCGAACGAAACCAGTGTCTTTTTTAGACGATTAATTTTAAGAAATCAAATCTGTGAAACATCGAATTTCAAATAATCGATAATCAATAAATCTGATTGAGTGATTGAGAGATCGATTCAAGAAGAAATTAGATAATATCTCAAGAAGACTCAGTAATTAATCTGTTCAAGAAAACTCAGTTCTTGGCAAGAATAGTCAAGGAATTCCAGAATTGACAGTGTCACCTCAACAGGAACAACCTGTTCAAGAGGGCATGGCCCAGATCTTCAGGTTGACTGACAGTCATTCGATATCTGAAGTCAAGCAACGCCGAGCGCGGTTAGTACTTGGATGGGTGACCATACAGGGAAATACCGTGTCGAAAGCCCGTACAGCTGCAGCGAAGTAGCATATCATAGCTCGCAGACAATATATCAATGAGCACAAGATATATTGATGATATGCCGTCCTTCGGAGGGGACGTTAAGCCGTCGGTCCCGAGTCCATGGATGTTGGGCTCGTTAAAGATCCCTACCTCTGGTTGGAATACCAGAGGGTTCGGCAAAATTTCCGGTTGGGGAAAGTGTGCTCACCGGCGTCGGTGATTGGCCTTGGTAGCGGAAATAGGCCGACGTTAAATAAAGAATTAAAAAAAAAACCTGTTCAAGATAAAATGAACTGGTGTCTATTCAAGTTTTAACTGAATAATCCTAAACTATTCGATGGCGGTAGTAATGCACTGAATAAATTCATTGATAGGTGTGAATCATTGATCAATACATGTAGAACATTCAATAATCCATCTCGGTACGAACATATCTTTGAAAATATTCAAGAAAAATTGATCGGAAATCGATCATAACTCATTAATCAGGAAAGTTCCAAAAACGCTTTGTATAGATAGAGATTGTCTTGTTCTGGTTCTAAAGAGGAGCCGTTCTCATGAAGGTGAAGACTTGCTTAGTTTCGAAAGTAGGTGACAATTGATCAGAAGAAGCGTGGTGCAGAGGATCAGTAATGATATAAATCTATGTCAAAACGAAAAACTCTACCAAATTTCAGAATATGATAAGGTTGCACTCAGTACATTCATTATTGCCTACTGAAGCATGCTCAGAAATAATTCACATTTCAAAAAACCAAATTTTGTCGGAGACGCAATGGTGTACGTAAATAAATATATATATATATATATATATATATATATATATATATATATATATATATATATTCAATCAGCCAATAACCCCAATACCAGTTTTTACAACCCAAACTTTTCTCAAAGTCCTGTTTGGCCCAATCAGCTGACTAATATCCAATCAGGGCAATTACTCCCTTGAAATATCATACCAATCGTGAAGTGTTTGGCCCACCCCGAAGTGTTTTTGATCTAAAACCAATTTCCCCGAATCAATTGCCAACACCTGAACCCATATCGAGTACTTCTAGGAATCCCACAAGAATGTCCCACCAAAAATTTTTTCAATATCGACATTAACCCAGATCTAGTTTTAGAAAACAAAACAGTTCGGAAAATAAAAACCAAATTTTTCTTCTGAAGAGTTATTTTTGAACGAATATAAAGACCCGATTGATCATTGTGAACAATATCAATACCCCAATTATAAAGAATTTCCCGATCAAAATCATTATCAACCAGTGACTCTTCCACTAATGTTTCTGCTTCATATCAATGATTTGCTCGAGAAAACATCTTGTTCAGTACACAGTTTTGCGGACGACAGTACTCTTCATATTGAATTCTCTTCCAGAGTCTTCATACCACCTCAAGAAACAAAAATTCAAAGAAACATTCACGTCAATAATATTAACGATGACTTGGTAAACGTAATAGAATGAGGTAACATGAACTTGGTGGAATTTAATGCTGGGGAAACTAAGGCATGACTCTTCTCAATGAAAGCCGATCTATCATTATCTAGTATTTAGATGTCAGGAATAACTATTTCTGCAGAGTCAAGTATCTCCATGCTAGGAATTACGATCAGTAATAATTTTCATGGAAAAACCATGTGAGATCAATCGCTAAAGGTGCTTTCCCGAAAATTAGATTTCTATTTCGCCCGAAGAAATACTTCAGTTATCCTCAGCTTCTAATGATCTACAAGTCTCAGATACAACCTTTCTTGGAATATATTTCTCATGTATGGGCTCGGCACCAGAACATCCATTGAATCTTCTTGATTCTATTCAGAGAAAGGCAATCTGTCTTGTTGGTGATTGTTTGCTCACAGACTCGCTCGTCTCATTGAAGCATCTTAGAAGGGTCGGAGACTTGTCTCTCTTCTATATATATTTTCACGGTCGGTGCTCTTCTGAATTGTCATTGATCGTTCCATCTCTGGCAATATCTACACGGATGACCCAACGAGAACAGAATGGGAGACCTGTCGAACCTCTCTTGCTCAGGGATCTCTTTTCAATAGAACAGATGAACTTTGGAACTCCTTGCCGAGAGAGGTTTGCCCTGAGGCTTACAAACTTAAAAAATTCAAAGTGAATGTTAATTCGCATCAACTGTCTCTTGATTCACACGACGTTCTCTGAACATCACAGGGTTTTCCTTCCGTGTAAATCTGCGTATAAAAAACAAATAATGATTTGAATGCATTGTATGTCGATGATGGTCAACCATTGTATACGAGTATTTATCAGAATAGTGAATAAAGTGAATGAAGAAGACGGTTCCTTAGTATTAGTGAAATTTATCCCCAAGATAGGAGATGGCGACGAGTATTCAAAATGAACGTGAAAGGAAAAAATGCTGTGCAGTTTGAAGTGTAGTTACCGGTAAAAGTGGCGGCTAGGTCAAATCCATATTTTTTGAAGTTCTCTGCAAATTGTTGAAAATGCAGTGAAACACTGAAGTTTTTGTATGGATAGAAAGCCTAAAGTTTCATGAACTAAAACAAACTGATGGAACAGCAGCAGAATAGTATGCAAAAATGAAATTATTCGCCGTTAGTTGCAAATTTGGCAATGATCTGACCAAAATTCTGAAGGATAAGTTCGTAACCAGTATTGCGAGATTTGGGACCAGCAAATCCTGCAAGGAGCATCGACCTGGAGAAGACAGAATAGCTAATCCGGACGTAACCTCTCATAGTGGATGAGTTACATGCTCAAAGTCGTGCTCACTTTGTTGTGAGCACAATTTTAATGTCGCTCGATCATTTAATGAATTCCAAACACTTTCTTATCCGAAAATAATTCGATCCTGATAACCACAATTTTGCTCAACCATCCACTTCTTTCGTGAATAGAAGACAAAAACCGCAGAAAAATTGGATCAGTGAATAGTTATTCAACACAGAATCCAATGAAATCGATCATTATACAACCAATACGGCAAACCAGATCAATATTCTGATACTGATAAAAATTGTACGGAATATAATCAATACGACTTTAGTAATGATAATAATATTCCAGATGAAACCGAGCCAACAGAAAATACAAATGTAAATTTTCAATAGAAGCCTCGGAAAAAACTGAATGAACACAGAATAATTCTTTCAACTGATCGAAGTCAAGTAAATCATCACACATCATCTCTCCAAACTATGACTTGAAACTTGTTATTGATTCCGGACTTACTAAATCGGTTATTTAGGTACCCCAAAATCGCTTATAAATTCTTTCCAAATTCGATCAAAAATGACCCATTTATAGTATCTGCTGTTTTTCAAAAACCAGTGCATGGATACAGTGCCAAAATTCCTTCTTCAAATATATTCAACTTGCCAAAGTCACTTAAGTTGAAGTTCTTCTTATTCAAATTCCATAACATATATGACGGCCTTATTGGCTTGGTTAACTTGAAAATTTTGAAAGACGGAGACGGTTATGCCTTAACGATTGTTTTTAATACTGTTCGACTAGTAACATTAGATTTTTCGAAGCTTCTTCTGGTAGAGGAATTTAAAAGGAATGAAATTCAATAAGTTGATTTGAATAATTCTGAAGTATCAACCAATGAAAAATTTGATCTTTCAAAAATAACAACCGATCACATGAACGAAGAAAAAGCAAAGATTCTTGAAATTTGTGAAAAATTTTCTTACATTTTTTACACAGAAGAAATACATACGACTTTTACAAACGAAATTAAACATCAAATATGAACGACACTACTCTACTCTGAATCTTATCGATACTTTCGTTCATAAACAGACAAGCAGATATTAAAGATGTTAGACTGGAATATAATTATGCCAAGGAATTCGCCTTGGTCGTCTCCTATATGGGTTATTCCCAAAAAGGCTGGCGCATCAGGTCACGACATTGGACCTAGCTAATGGCTTCCATCAGATTGAAATGGAGGAAAAAGACTTCGAAAAAACGGCGTTCAGCACAGAGAATGGCCACTATGAATTTCTACGTATGTCAGAGTTAAAGAACGCTCCAGCAACAATTGAACGGAAAATGTCTCCAAGAGCACCTAGAACGACTAAGATGTGTGGTCCAGAGTTTTTGAGGAAGGAGGTTGCCTATCTGTGACACAACATAGCTCCGGACAGTGTAAAGCCGAATCCAGATGAAATCAAACCAAAACCTGCGCCTTCCCAAAACCATGAAACAAATCAGAGACTTCCTTGTTTTTTTTGTGGTTGTTTGGTTGTATTGTCGTTCCATCGAAAACTTTGCGAAAATCACCAAACCGTTCACCAAATGTATGAGAAAGGGTGCCAAAATTGAACAAAATGATGAATTTATTTCTTGCTTTGAAATTTGTAAAAATCTTTGATGAACGAAAAGATAGTACAGTACCCCGATTTTTCTAAGACGCCTCAATTGTAGTCCACCTGTAGCCTATGCATCCAGAAACCTTAATGAATCTGAGCAGAAGTATTTCGCAATCGATATTATCAAAGTAGGTGGGATCTTTATGCAGGTTCTCCACACGAACTGTTTGGAATACTGTGATGATGTATCAAGGACTCACCAGAGCAGAGCAAGTTCTGAGAGCCCAAATTTTTTTCATACACCCTGTTGTCAGTGCAGGAAGCTCACGTAAGTCACACTTCCTGAATGGTATCATCATGGAAGATTATATTTTATGGATTGGAGGAGTTTCAATTGGATTTCATTGTTGGGAAAAATATGTTTCACCTTCAATTCGATACATTCGATATTCAGTTGTGCTTCAGTCTTTACAGTTTCATTTGCAACATCTTCAATCAGTTTACAGTTGTGATCATTGCGAGCTCTGGCTAATTGCATTCTTGTTTTCCACACATAGCCAGAGTGTAATCGTTGAATATTTTCAAAAGATGTCTGAGGGTAATGTGAAAGTTGAAAAATCTATCAACTTCATTTCGTATGGATCCATTTGGGTAATTCCATCCAGATGTACACATGTGACTGGTATCCTCTGAAGTTTAACACAAGTATCTTCTGAGTATACTTATTATCTAATAATTTCCAGCGATAAATTTTGTTGTTGTTACATTGGATTCTTAGGTTCAAGC
>JAVJAQ010003786.1:0-200000 GCA_032362365.1 Zygogramma bicolorata | reverse complement strand
AAAACGTTTCTATTCTTACAATTTTCTTAATTCATTGTAGAGTTCCTGATGAAGAGCCAATAAAGACTCGAAAGCTTGAACAGAATAAAGAGTTCACTTTTTCCAATTCCTTGTTGACTGCACACCCGAATATTTAAAGGATTCTTCTATATATATATATATATATATATATATATATATATATATATATATATATATATATATATATATATATATAATATATATATATATATTCGACGTTTCGTCAACATCTCAGTTGGCATTTTCAAGAATGTTACTGCTCCTACTTGGTGCTAGCAGTTGCTCCCAGAATACCAACTTCGCATACTCAAGCATCCGTGAAAACCTTCACTGTAACCTTCACTGTAACGAGTGATTTCGTTAGGTTGCAGTAGAATTATATTATAGCCAGTCACGAATTTGTCACGAATATATATATATACAGTGAGTCCAAGATAAGGTTGTCCACCATGGGGATATCCGAAACGGCAATAGATACAGTTTTGGTTAAATGGGAAAAAAGTTGCGTAACAGAGGGGTCATCTATATGGAAGTATGAAATTTAAAAAAATATTTTTAATTTTCAAGTTATTTTGGAAAAACTGAATTTTTCAATTTCTTTTTTTATTTTTTTCTGGTATTATCGTCATAGTTGGAACGAAATAAAAAACACTTCTCTACAGAAACTTTTCATAAGCTTTCTTGTGATGATATTAGATTTAATTTCCAACGTTTCGTTATCGAACTACCATCATCAACTTATAAGTTTTTTTTTCTGAATTCAATGATGTATCACATATGAGGATTAAATTACGTTTCAGGTCTTTTTCGACCATCATCACGAATTTCTTAATAAACTTTTGAGTACGGACCTGAATTGAAAAGAATTCACCAAAATTGGGTATCGTAGAAGATCAAGAAAATCAAAAGTATAAGTTGACTTGTTTTAGTTAATGTTAAAACAAAAATAAAACATGAAATAACAATAAGCAGTTTCCTGGCCATCACGTCCGCCGGACATCACTCCGCTAGACTCCTTTCTCTGGGGGTACATCAAGAATAACGTTTACCAGCATATTTTTGAAACGGAAGAGGAACTGAGAAGACTAGTTCTTCAAGCTTTCGAAAGCATTACACCCGATATGTTGAATAAAGTTCTGAATTCAACAAAAGATGTTATCTATGTTTGGAGAATAATGGACATTTGTTTGAACAGTTTTTGTGATTCTTGATGATAGCAGGTATCTTTTATTTAGGTAATTGTATAAGTGTGTGACTTATTGTTATTTCGTGTTTTTCTTTTGTTTTAACATCAACTAAAACAAGTCAACTTATGGGAGTTCCGCTTCCGCCGTGGCAGTGAGCAGACGTGTCTGCTCACATAGATGGTACGAGGATGCCGCGTGGAGTCGGGACTCCATTTTGTGTCTGTGATAGTCGTGTTTAATCATTTTTAACTTAATTATACACCCTCTTCTCTTCACGCGAGTAACCAGGCTCGATGCCACCGGATGTGGCGGAGGGAGGGTGGAGTGTGAACAGTCTATTTTTTGTTGCAATTATTTATACTTACCAAGCAATAACGGGAGCGAGCATGGGACATCCCAGACGCGCTTGGTTAGCGCACTCGTTCCTATCTTATATAATCATTACGTGACGTTGGGTATATGTCCAAGGACGCACCCATTAATTAACGCAATAACCAAACCAACCAACCAAGTCAACACACAGTTATATATATATATATATATATATATAATGAATCAATTTGGAAATTTGGGCTTTGTAGAAAACCATCATCAAAACAGTAAATACTCTAGAACTTAATGTTCACTTCTTGAACCAAATAGATGTGTTCTTCTGTAATTTTTATGACCTTTAGAGGAACAATTTCATGGGTTATTTCAATAATTTTGTTGAAACTCAACTATTTTATATGTCTGTTAACTCGAAATTACTTGCCAACCAACTGTTTTTAAACGTGTAACCAAGTTGTACAAAATATTCAACAATTTCAGATTCAAATTTCTCCATTGGAACCCACAAAAACGTTATGAAACTATTGGTACAACTTTCGCTCCTGACACAAGAGTGATCATACAACACGCAGCATCTGGCAGAAATTTATCTGTGGAACCATCACACTGGATACCTTCTTTTTATGGGCCCGAATGTGTGGTCAGTTGTCACACTTACAGAGATTCGCACAAAATGGAAACGGCGGAAAACTTCTGGAAAATCATTACCAGACCAATGTCAGATACTGCTCTGTATCTTAGAGCTGCGAAAGGGGAGAATATACCTTTAGAGTTATTTGAATAAAATAATGGTGGATCATAACAGTTGTTTGCTCTTATAACTACATACCTACTTTTTTGAATAGGTACCTACAATATGTTCACAAAGCCTACAGATATTTGAACTTTCAAGTAGGTTATTGTATATTTCTTCGAGAACAATATGGAATATTCATTCTGATCAAACTAGTGGACAAATGATTATTGACACTGGCTAGCTTGGCAGTCAAAATGGCCGAAGATAAATATTTTTCGTATAATTAGGAATTGGGCATCAAAAAAGGGGCGAAATGCCATTATAAAAACGAACTGAATCCGCCTTAACTGTACTTCATATGAAAAAATATTTCATATTCGACCGAAGCTGCATGGTTCGATAGGTTCGAGAGTGTTTTTGCCTAATTTCTACTGACAACAGTTACAAGGGGGGCATTATAATAACAACTGCATTCCTTCTGAGAGAAGAGGCAGCTCGAGAGTAACCTAGGGGAACTATGACATTCGACAATCTGTTACTTTTGATGAGCGCGATATTCTAGAACACTCCCCCCTTCGGCCCTGATGCACCAACTCGCTAGGTGGAGCAACAAGCACAATATGAAATGTGTTCCGTAGTGATATATATTCTGTGTCAAGAATCGCTAATCCTTTTAGAGTAACCCCTAACACTGTGCCTTAACTGTTCTACGCTACCGCCTCACTCAATCTGTATATAAATGGAATGTACTAAATAGTTGTGGTAGTATGATATGTTCTCGGCGGAGCAACACTTTTGACAGATTCGTAAATAGTTACCCAAGATCTTGATGTTGTTTCGTAATCATGTGCTTTGTTGATACTTTGAAAATTTCACACCAACAGTTTTCGACCAAAGAAACGCGTATTTTTGTTTAGCGTTGCCGCATTACCATGGTAACCGATGGCAACTCAGGTATTTTATCGGAAATTTTCTCCCGCATGGGTCCTACAGCGAAGTATAGTGGAAATTTTATATAAAGTGTGTCTCACTTAAGGTGGCTATATACTGGTGTTTTCACTCCATATAAAAGATTGTCAGCAAATCAGATGACCGATATGGCCAACTTGATGAAAAATTTGATGATGTAGGCGTAATAGTATTGCAAAAAATCCGCCAGGTACCGGCACTCTTGCAGTGGAGATGACAGTCCTGTGTTGTCAAGAGGCCATGTCGTTGCGAATTCTGGTCCAGATCAGTAGAAACACAATGCAAATTTATTCCAACTGAGAAATTATTTTCAAACTACATGGAATAAATAACGCATAAAGTTAAACACAAATTTGCCGCGTTTTGGTGTTTTCAATAACCTCGCATATCCAGTCCCGATAAATTCTCTATCCTTTAACAAAAACATCAGAATTGGCAACAGCGTGTTCCATGGGTCGAGTGATCACGAAAATAAATAGAAATTTTTGATTACCAGCGCCCCTCATGGCCACTGATGAACTAGAACGCCTTGTCCACAGGTTTGTCTGAAACAATATCGCAACATTAGAAACACCAGTATATAGACATCTTAGTCTCACTCCTCATTGAAACAGCCTTGTAACTTCCGTAATTATCAAGGTAGAATGATGAAACTCGCAATATTGATGAAAATGTTGAAAATACACTTACTGGCTAAATGGTGTTGGCCTAATTTATATACACTGCCCGCCAGTCGCGATGAATTAATAACCCATTTTTACAGTAAATCATACTACGGGGAAAAATACGCTCAAATTTCTCTAGATTCGTGATTGAGACCTTCAAATTACTACAGATACACCTTTTTCCTGAAAAAAATGCCAATCTTGAAAAATCCAAATTTGTTTCACTTTTCATGGAATCACCCCCGTAACTTCCGTAATTATCAAGAACTGATGAGAATACTGAAAATTCACTTACCTACCAGCTCAACAGTGTTGACCCAAATACTAAATACCGACCGCCAGTCGCAATGGAACTGCCGATAGTAAGATGATTTTAATTCTGAACAGTCATTTCGGTTAACAATCGACTATTTTCTATGTTTTTCATGTTTCGAAATTATTTTGAAAGATTCAACAAGGATCAAGATATTGTTCATATTTGTTGGTTTCACCTGTCATATATCTTTTTTAAAATCACCAACTTCTTAAACGGAACTATCTGATTTTAATTGAAAATTTGTCTACTTGATTATCCGGAAAAATAATTGATGATACTGTTGTTCCTTGGCAGTCACGCTATGAAATTAGAACATAACTGCGAAAATGATACAATTTTATAATGTTAAGCAAATATAATTGCACCATTCGAAGTCAATTCAACATACTTATGTTTCAGGGTTGAGAAAAATTCAATAAGTACCACTTTTCTCGGTTCTGCAAGTATAACTTCCTGGCATGCCTCGATTATTCTCGCGCGGATATCTTCACGAGTAGTGGGCCTATTCCTCTACACTTTATTTTTTGACGTTTCCCATAAATAAAAGTCTAGGAGGTGGGATCAGGGGAACGTGGGGGCCACATTACGAGAGGGCTATTAGGTCCAATCCAATTCCTATGTAGGTTTCCGTTGAGCCATTCCCTGCTTGTCCCATAATTGTGAACGAGTGAACCGTCCTACTGAAAAATTAATTCATTCCTCATATTCAGAGGCAATCCTTCCAGGAAGTCGGAAAACACATTCTCCAGAAAGTGAACGAATAATTATCCAACCAGATTTCGTTCAATAAAAAAATGTCCTATTAATCTCTCATTTAGTATCCCACACCACATATACACTTTTATGAATATTAGACAATTCACCACCCAGTGCGGATTTTGGTCTGCCGAATATCTCATTCTAAGATACCACACCGTTAATGGTGAAAGTCGCCTCATCACTAAATAATATGTTTCTCAGGAAATTTCTATCATTCAAGTAATTGCCTTTTGCTCATAAACAGTTTTACATTCTTCTCTATTCGTCTCTTTTGAGGATTATATTGCAACTCTGGATGGTAGCAAATATCGACACTTGAGGTGAATAACTTTAATAAACTTGAGAGTACAAAATTAACGTAACATGCAGTACATATTAAAAAAGACTAAGGGCCGTCATCATAAAACTATTTTGACAGAAAACTAGAAGTTAACTTGTGGAGTGACGTCACATGTTACAGTACTTCAAAAGGCATGAGTTAACTTTGCTGGTAGGAATGAGTATCAGTTAAAGTTAACTTTGTTTTATAATACCGGCCCTAAGTCAAATCCATTACTTTTTTGATTAATTACCATATTCAAAACTATACAGAACGATTCAAGACAAGCGCAATTGATTTCACATTTCAACACTCCCCCTTGAACTGAAATGCGACGAATATTTTTTAACACACAGTTGATTTCTGAGTTTTTCGAAACGAGACTCGACCAGTGATTTGGTAAGGATGTCAGCTATCTGATTCTCCCCTGCTATATGTTGTACTTGGAATACTCCTTTCAACTTGTCTGATGAAATGATAACGCACGTCAATATGTGCTTAGACCTTTTGTGAAATACTGGATTGTAAACCAATTTCAGAGCCCTGGCGTTTTCAATCCATAATATTGGTACTGTTGTAGTACAACTATAAAATTCTTCCAGAAGGCATGATACTAAACCATGTTACCGCACCACGATTCAATTTGCAACAAATCCAGAAATAGGCCGGTATACGTGTGGATAAGTCACCTGCGTAATTAGAATCACAGTAGGCTTGAAGAGAACATGTATCAGGCATATAAGTTCTACCATGGTCAATAGTTCCCCGAAGAAACTCCATTATTCTTTTCACAAATTCTCAATGATGATATTTTGAATTTGATGCAGCTTGTGCAACGAAATGAACGGCGAAAACTATATCGTGCGGTGTAGCCACTGACAAATACATGAAACTGCCAACAGCTGAACGGAAAGGGATATTTGGACAAAGATCCTTCTCTTCAAACACCCCACTTATATGGCATTTCTCAATTGGAGTAGAGACAGGATTACATTCATACATATTGAGTTTATGCAGAATTTTCTCAGTGTAAATTGTCTGGCCCAGGATTAAGCCTCCATGTTCCCATTTCTTTATTTCAAATCCAAGATATGTTCTTCACATTTCTGCTGACGAATTCTTTACCACCATCTGTCAATAACTCTTTGACTGTATGGCAAGATGCCCTCACCTCTGAAAAAAAAGTTTCCAGTTTTTTTTTTACCTCAGATTTTTTGATGAAATGAACGAAACGAAATTTGCTAAAATCATCTTTGAAAACGATGAAGTATCGTGCACCTCCAATTGATTTTGTAGGTATTGGCCCGCAAACATCAGCGTGAAAAAACTCTCCTGGTTTCTCAGCTCTATTCAGTCTATGGCCAAAACTAAATCGATGTTGTTTGCCATACATGCATGCATCACAAAACTCTTGGTCGATTTCAAATTCAACACCACTCCTTTCGAGAAACATGTTTCTTATTTTGACGGCGGAGATGTTCATGCCAAATCTGTAAGGTATCATTTGCAGCTAACTGAACTTCCGCGGCGTCTTCGGGAACAATGACTCGCATATGCATGATATATAAGCCATACTTTCGGATTCCAGTTGCCAGTTTGTTTTTCAGTTTCGAAATAGTGCAACCATCTTCATTTAAATTTAATATCTTACCTTTATCAACTACAGATGGTATCAAGAAAAGGTTCCTTCCTTCCAAGTAGGAACCAGACATCGATGAACATTTCGTCATTTATATTCCCTTTTCCAATTGCCTGCATACTCTCACCATTACCAACCAGTACCCACTGAGAGATTATAAATTTTTCAAAAGTCGAAAACCAATTGCGATGCATGGTCATGTGTTGAGTAGCTCCTGAGTCTGCGATCCAACAATCGTTTTGATTTAAATTCAATGGAAACGCATGTGACATGAATGCTGAACCTTGCGTTACACCATTTGTTTTATGCTTCATATCTCTGGTAAAATCCCTCTTCAAATGTCCACATCGATAACATTTTGGAATAAATTTCTTCGTTGTAGTATCATTCTTGGGTGGAAGTGATGTTTTCGATAGAGTTCGATCTTTCAAACTCCTTTGAAACTACCAATGCTGTTTTGGAGGAACAATCCATGGTGTCTTCTCGTTTTTGAAGTCGCATTTCTACCGTGCGAAGTCTTTCACGTAACAACTGGAAAGTTCTCTGATCCTTTGGAACGATGCATTCAGAAATTCAAAGTAGGTATTCCTGTGGTGAAATATTCAGACCTCTATTGATGAATAAGGACTCTGGTAACTTTATTTTGTCCTCTTTCCATGTTTCATCCTGCAGTTCTATCCAAAATTTTTCAAGTTTGGCCATCTGTTTAGCAATACTCTCCAAGGGAAAGTTTTCTCTAATTCCAATGAATTTGTTGAACCTCTTGCCTCTGTTCTGTTCTCTTCTCGAAGATACTCAAAAGCTTATCCCCATTTCCTTGGAGCTATTACAATAGAATAGTAGAATAGAATACAAAGGCAGACTGTAAAAAAATGGACCAAAAAACTCGCACTGCCGCTCGATCTAATTGTGCGAGCAACATGAGTTACAGGCACTCGGACAACATTTTCGTTCGTAAGTTTATGCAAGTTGTATATACAGAGTACTGGAAATTTGGGATTGTGTGTGAAAATTAACTAGACTATTTTCTCATTTTTCATCATATAGGTACCTACCATTCTCATTCACGGTGAACGTAAGGATTGAATTCATCCCTGAAGTTAAACAAATACAAGACAGGTTTGTAAATGAAAGATTACTTTTTCAATAAATGGTCTATTCAATTATCCAACTTCTCTAATACAATAACAACATTATAAAATAAGTTAAAAATATTTACAATTTTTCAAAGAACACAATGACTTTCGTTACATTATCACTCGTCAATCTTCACAAAATCAGTTTAAAACTTGAATTAGATGCTGAACAAATAACCAGGAAACCTAAAAAATTCACGTTGTACAATTCACACATTCACTGCTTTCATACAAAATAACATTCATACGCCTGCGTTTTAACTGAGAGATTTTCACTTCTTCCAATTTGCTTTATTTATTTTTCGTTATGGAATATAGAAATATACTACAGTGAGCAAAAATCTAGCTGTGACAGCAAAGCACCCACCCCACATAATCGAGCTAATTTATGGACAAAAATCCTGAAAAACTCCTTGTGACACTTCACCTGAGCGGTTCTTCAAAAACAAGTTCAGTAATAGCCCAATCAAATTGATTTATTTCTATAGGGTGAGTAGAAATTTATATTCAACCCCAGTTGAGGAATTTGAACAAACACTGAAAATTAACCGGAAATAAAGCAGGTGAGGTCTATGTTTCTCTTGATAACTGAAATATCAAATGCATTATCGATTGATCAATAAGTAGCTTTGGAGCGACGTTAACCGTTCCTTTTCCGCACGAGGCTCTACCTTCTGGGTGCAATCGTAAGAGTGTTTGACAACTGGAAAACCTATCAAAATATAAAGAGTTGAAATATTACATTGAGAGAAAAATCGAACGTCTCTCGCTATCGAACAACTTCAGTTGTGCATATTCAGTACAGTTCTGTTAAATCTACTAAAAAAGTCTTTGAATCTCATGAAATCACAAAATTAAAAATGATTGATTTTCTATCAATCCATATCTAAAATTGATCCACAATATAAAGTAAAATACAACGAGCTGAAAAGGAGTTATAAAGACCTCTTAGTAAAAAAAGATAAAGTGTTCATTCGAACAGAATTGCACAATCAGACAATAAGCCTAAAACCCTATGGAAAATCGTCAGAGGTGACTTGTTCACCCAAAAACAAACAGAAACTGATAATCCACTTCAACTAGCAAAGTGTTTTAATGAATATTTTATAAATGTAGCTCCTGAGCTTTTGACTAACCAAAGAATATATATTGGAAGTGAATGTGACTTGGCCTTGGGAATTCATAGTCATACCCTGTATTTGAACCCTGTTGCGGAATTTGAGGGGTTTTCAATTATAAAAGATCTTAAGGACAAGAGCAGTGCGGGAATCCAAGTACCTAGGCATATTGAAAAAATTTCCACAAGAAATTGTTCCGGTATTAACTTACCTAATCAATAAATCTTTCGAGGATGGTGTGTTTCCAGGAGAACTTAAAGCAGCAATTGTAAAACCACTCCATAAAAAATGAAATGAATCTGATTTTCTAACTTCAGACCGATACGCTTATGAACATGTATATCGAAACTTTTTGAAATAGCAATGGCTAAGAGACTGATCATTTTTCACAAATTTCAACATGTTTTCCAATCACAAACACCTCTATCGTAAAAATAAACCTGTCGAGACAGCTTCATTTGAGCAACGGAATCGAAGAATAAATGGAGAGGTGTGATATTCAACTTTGGTCTCACCAATCACGTCAAACTGACGTTTCATTAACTACGGCAAAAAGACATATATGAAATGACGTATCGATAACGTCATATATTCGTCAGCTGACGTCGCCGACAGAAAATCACCCAGAATTGACGTCACTGTGCCGCCTGGGCTGTTCTGCTGGATTTTCCTCGATTTATCCAAGGCTTTCGAATGCATAGATCACAATATTTTACTACGTAAACTATATAAATATAAAATTCTAGGAAACGCTTATGACTGGATTGACTCATATCTGAAAAACAGATATAAGAAATGAATCAGAACATTAAAACAACAAGATCAAGGCCCTTGGGTATGTATTATGGAAACTTCTACTCGATCATGAGGTTAGGAACAATTGCTTGGGGTGCAATTTAGAACCTTGTATTGAGGATCGTCTTCAAAGTTTATAGATACCAAAACATTTACCTATACTCTATCGACAGTTGTAGTTTTCACTGTGAGGATTTTTAGAATTTGTATTTCATTTATTGAAACATTCGCAATTATTTTATAAGCCTATCGAAGTTCTACACCAAAATTTTCAGTTTGAAATGTTTGTACTGTTTCAACTATTCTGTGTAATAAATAACAATCTATCTCCAAAGCAAAGACAATAGAAAATACAGAGACATTGGAATCTCCTCTCATGGAAGAGTTCACCTAATTTCAAAAACTGCAGTGAGTTCACATACTGAGATTCATATCCAAGCAAGCAACAATCACCTATTGTACAGAGCCAGCCAGAAAACTGTCTGCCGTGATACGGGCGCGAACCGGCGGAGGAATTCGCCGGTCAAATATTTTACACAACGCAATATAAAACAGCTACATTTTTGAAAAATTCCATTTTCAGCAGGTGCGCACAAATAAAATTCCACAGAAACAATGAGAATCAGAAAAACAGTCCAAAACAAAAATGAAGAGGTCGTGTATCTCAAGTCGAGCAACGTTCGCCGCGGCTATGATCTTGGATGGTAGACCGGACTTGGACATACTTTCACTTCTCATTATACGTTAAAAGGTAAGACCCCGTTAATCCATAGCTCGCACAAGTTCGACTTCTAGGAGTTGGCTTTCGTAGGGAGATGTCAGCTAGTTAAAGGGGAAAACCATTAAATCCCATTTGATATTCGTATCAACAAAGACTTTTGCAATGACCTGATTTTGATCAAGAGACGTTACGACAGCACTTTCAGAAGAGTATTGTGTGAATCCAGGAAAAAAGGCTCTTACCTTTTTACACGAAGGTGGTCAGAGTCGAGGAACAGAAGTCAATTCAGCTACAGGGCATGGAAAAAGGTTGATTCAGCTCCAATTAATTACCCCACTAGCGAACAACAAACCATCATTTTCAATGTATTTAATGATAAAAGCTTCGGCACCCAGAATAATTAGCTTTGCCGCACAACACTCTGTCTTCTGGGCGCACTTGAAAGAGTCTATGAGAAAGGGAAGTATAAATTTTGAAAAAATTGAAAATAAAAACCTACAACCCCCTCACTGAAACTGGTGGTGGTGGATGTCAATCTTTATAGTCGCTGGATCCTTTCTAGGGGCTGAAGCGTCACGGCAAATCATAATAAGGGGTCATCCATGCCCACAAAAGATATGCTTCGGGATACGATGGTATCACTATAAATTCTAAATATATAAATTTTTCTCAAAATGCAATCAGATGTTTTTGCATTAGAGTGAGAAAAAATCCTAATGAACATGTGGTTGTTGAGGAGAGGTTTATAAGTGCAATTTTTTTTTAATTTGGTATTCACCCATTTTATCAATTGAAATGTAACATTTTCAAAAATTAGGTCTCGACTAATATTGTTTGGGCCATCTATCACTATAACAAAAGTTATTGAAATATAAGGAAAAAAGTTTTGATTTGATACTACACTGCATACAAATTCACTCAGATGTGAAATAAAATCAAATAACAATAAAATAATCAATGCAACTATTTTTCCACATGAAATTATTCGAATAGTGGAAAGAATTATTTTCAACAGACCCCATATATAAAATAGTAATGTATTTAAAAATGTCCAAATGAATTGGCATACTAATTGGTAGAACCCTACAGATTTTCATGGGTATCTTTGAAACCTTTGGTATAAAAGTGACCATCTACTACTACTCGAACACCAAATCAAAAAACACTCCTGAAAATGCCAACTTAGTAGGAAAAAGGTGCAATTTTTATCAATTCTGGTGTTCGGGTACTGAGTTCTTGGTAAAAAAATTTTAACAGATATTCTTTCAATACCACACACTATCAATAATTCAACTTTTCAGAGATGGATTATCACTTATAAATTATCGGGCATCAGAAGTATTTTATAAAGCACACCATATCAGAAATGAGAACAATGTCAGACTTATGAAAAATTCCCTAACTGATTTCATTATCTTGTCCAAATATCATCCATGGCCTTATCAGACAAATATTTTTCAGGTAAAGCTCTAAGCGTTTTCATAGTTTCTAGATAAAATATTATTTCAGTAGTGACAACACCATGTTGGGGTCCGCCGTTGTTTTTGATGTTCAGCTTCACCAAATGATCTCTTAATCGTGTTTTGAAGTTTTTGTGAACTACTTCATAGATGTCGTTTACCTGAAAAAAAAACTATATTCATATATTTACATATTTTTCTTCAAATATATTTTCGACGTGGATATTATCTTGGGATTTTTCAATCACATCCATAAATACAAATATTCATCAATGAGAACAAAAATTTGACTCGCCATGATAATTATTCATCAACAGAAGGTAGAAAGTAGATTTTTGCCCGGGAGACTACGATCTTACGAAGCCGAGGGTCTGTGGTGTCCGAGGGTAAGCCTTTTTTTTACTATCACTCACAAGCGAAAAAAATTTCTCCAAAAACGAATTTACTATGTGCAAGTGGTAAAGTAGATATTTGCTTCAAGCTCATTTGCATCAACAAAAATATCTTCATGAATGTATGGAAAAAATCGAATGTAACAGGAATTTTAATCATTTACTCAATGCACATTAGCTTTTGGAAATTTGGATTTATGGTTATGGTGAGTTGATGATCAGATTCGTAACTATAAATCAAATTCCCAAATCCATACAAGTAGTTCAAACCTCATTCATCACATCATACAAACAGTAGAATACTTGTGGTTTTATCAACTGTATAATTTCGATAGGAAAACTCCATCCTAAATGAATTAAAAGATGACAACAATGTAAAATCTGAACTACTATCTCTAATACATTCCTTTGATTTTCACAAGGTTATAGATGAATATACCCGTAAAACAGCAAATACGCAGAGTTGCATTTTTACAAATTTCACAGGAGATTACACAACAGAAGTAACCGATATACATGCATCAGATCATGCGGCTCAAATGATAGAATTAAAAGTTGAAATGAACAAAAAAATTAATTTTTAAATAGATGATATTTTAATGATGAAAATGTACAGAACTTTATTGTTCTGTTAAGGAAGCAAAACTGGGAGGAAATATACAAATTTCCGTTAACAGATGCCAACAGCCAGTGGAACTGTTTTATGAATCACTTTTTGATTATATTTAATGAATGTTTTCCTACAAAGCATGTGAATGTAAACTGTAAAAAAATCAAATACTTGAACAATGAAAACATCAGCAAACTAAAAAACAAATTAGATACATTGCTAACATTATCTAGACGTAACAGTTCTTTCAAATGCGAATATAATAAAGTGAAACAAGAATATGATATGCTATTGATGAATTCAAAGAAAGATGAATTCAAAAAAGGATAGACCATTCTGACAACAAAAATAAATGTATGTGGAGCATCTGCAATGAAATTAAAGGCCAAGTAAAGAATTCTGTATGCAACATAAATGGTGATCCCCAGAAAATAGCAAATGAATACAACAAATATTTGATATCAATAATTCCAGCTTTAACTTCACAACTTAGTGCTATTCCATTCCAATGTAACATTTCATATAATCCTGAGTCCATAACAATGAAAAAATTCACCTCCACTGATATTTTATCTGCAGCAAATGAAATTAAGAACAAATATACCTCCGGTGAGGATGATATTCCTGCCTATGTCGTTAAAAAAATTGTTCCAGTTATTTGTGATATTTTATCATATTTGCTTAACAATTCTTTCATGTATGGCATATTCCCAACACAATTAAAATCAGCTATGGTGAAACCATTGTATAAAAAAGGTGATTCTCAACTATTTGAAAACCATAGACCCATCAGTGTTCTGCCTAGCTTCTCTAAATTGTTTGAGATAATAATGCATGACAATCTAATGACATTCTTTCAGACATGCAGAATATTCAGTGCTAATCAACATGGTTACTAAATAAAAAATCTACAATGACTGCAATTTTCCCATTCACACCATGAACATAATCAACTTAATGGAAGAAAAAAAAATCGCATTGGGCATATTCCTTGATCTTTCGAAGGCATATGACTGTCTCAATCACAACATCGATACTTCAACCGTAAGTAAGCATTCTAAAGAATTTCTCAATTTGGTAGAATCCTACGACTCTTTCTTCACAGTAGCAGAACCTACTCGTGGAATGAGTTGTCTCGATAATATCATAAGTAACATAAAAAATGATTACCACATAGAAAGTTTTCCTACCGGAATTTCTGATCATTCTGCCCAAGTACTCAGCTTTGTTATTTCACATAAACGAAAAGAAATTAAAAATAAAATTAGATGTTTCTCAGAAACTTCCGTGGCAGATTTCTGTGCGGATCTTGTGGATGAAACATTCCAAGAAGTATATAGGACAGATTCTGTTGACTCAAAGTACAACACATTCATGAATATCCTTCTAGAATATTTTCATAAACACTTTCCTCTTAGATTAATAAAACAAGAAAAGCCTAAATTTATTTCACACAACCCGGAATTGAAATCATGCAAGGACGAAATGATCCTATACCAAACATTATCACATAGTTTTCCACACTTGAGTACAGAATTTAAAAAATCTCAGAAGCGGTACCACAGCTTACTGAAAAAAGAAAAAAATGAGTATTACGAAAAAAAACTGAAAATCTCAAAAAATAAATCAAAAACTTCATGGAATATCATAACTGAACTAACAGGTAACAAGAAATGTAAAAATAATCAGCCTTCCTTCAGTGATCTGTGGTCCGGTGCGAATGAGTTCAATCACTTTTTCAATGCTAAGGCATCGAACCTTATTCAAGAAAAACTACCAAAAACATATAATTTCGTTTGCACAGTACCTTCGAATGAGAAGAGTATATTTTTCAAACCTGCAACAATTGAAGAACTAATCGACATAGTCAACAAATTGGAAAGTAAAAAGAGCTCTGGCCATGACGAAGTTTCGGTGTATTTACTAAAAAAGTGTTTCGAGTGCATTGCAGAACCACTTTGTGATATCATAAACACCTCTCTACAAACGGGAATATACCCATCAAATCTGAAACTAGCAATCATTAAGCCCTGTCTGAAAAAAGGTGATCCAGAATTATTTGAAAACTATCGTCCCATCAGCCTATTGAGCTCGTTCTCAAAAATTTTTGAAAAAGTTGTGTACGACAGAGTTCTTGAATTTTTCAAAGTCAATAAACTGTTCAGTAAAAGCCAGCACGGCTTCCTTGTTGGCAGAAACATTGAAACTGCGCTTTTCGAATTAACAAATAAAATATACAACTCTCTCGAGCAGGGCAATGTTGCTTGTGGAATTTTCCTGGACCTTTCGAGGGCATTCGACTGCATCGATTTTAAAATACTGCTAAATAAAATGGAACACTATGGTATTCGTGGTGTTGCTCTAAAATGGTTTGAATCGTACATCAATAAAAGGAAACATGCTCTAAAAATTTCCGATAACTCGTCAGGCCGGTGTGTGCAGTCGAGTGCTCTGGAGGTGTCCATGGGAGTGCCACAGGGGAGCATCCTAGGCCCTTTAATTTTCATAATATTCATAAATGACTTAGCTATGCTGAGTAGTCAAGATAAAACCATAATCAACTACGCAGACGACAGTACATTATTTTTCAAGGCACAAGTTTATCCCGAATTGCAAAACATTGCTAGCTCAACTATGAAAGAATCAGAAAAATGGTTTGCCAATTCTAGACTCGTTCTGAATCCGGAAAAGACTAAAGCTATTTTTTTCAAAACAAGCAACACTGTTGAAACACCCCAGTATATTACTTTGAATGATAACAATGTCTACTTCTGTGAAAATATAAAATGTCTCGGGATATTTATCGACGAGAATCTGAAATATGGTGCACACATTGATTCTCTCTGTAAAAAACTGAATCAAACCTGCTACGGTTTGAGAGTACTTTGCAGAAATGCAAATATTAATATAGGAAAAACATTTTACTTCTCCAACTTCTACTCTCATGCTAGATATGGTATTATCATTTGGGGCGGAAGTAGTGAATTGGACAGAATATTCAAGATACAAAAACGTGCTCTGAGGATCATGAAAAATATGAAGTTCTTAGACTCATGTAGAGGACATTTTTCTGAAATGAAGCTTCTCACAATTCCAGGGCTTTATATCTATGAATGCATAAAATTTGTTTTTCAGAATCAACATTATTTTGAACCCTATTTGCCTATTCATTCTTATGGTACCAGAAACCCTAAAAACTTCAACCTACCCCAGCATCACCTATCTCTATCCGAAAGGGGAGCTCTCTTCTCATGTATGAAATTCTACAATCATTTACCCCCTTCAATGAAAATTGATAAAAAATGGATGTCAATCAAACAACCCCTAATCAACTCACTTTGTAATTTGGAGCCTAATCATATTGCGGATTTCTTCAGTGAAACATTCTACTAAGGATATCTATACACAAATATGTATTTCAACCTCAAATTAGACATTTTGTCTTCAGTTTGTATGACTAGCCTTCACATTTTGTATATGTATATGGTGCAATAAAATTATTATTATTATTATTATTATTATTATTATTCTAATCATCAAACTAGACCAGTATGGTATTATCGTAAAATAATAAAGAAACAATAATTTTCCTTCTGAAAATATATATAACCCCTGACAACATGCCAATATAACTCTGCCAAAGCCAACCTCAACATTGACCAAAAATTTCATAATATTTGAGAGTTTGAAGATATTTAATCATCTACCATCTGAATTAAAAAGTATTATAGGCTCAAAAAAAACATTTCGAAAATGTGTGAAGAAACTTTTACTTTCGAAAGCATCTTGAAAACAGATTTTGAGTACCTAAACCTGTGAGGTTGAATGAACTGACTTGTTTTATTTATACACGTAAATAAATTCGAAACTTCTTTGTGAATAATACGTCCTTTCTACATGTAAGCTTTCAGAGCTTGTATTGTTCCATTTTACTTCAATTGTCTTATTGGAAATTTCTGTGCAGTTCAGTGATCGACATGAGATATCAATGTTCACCTTTAAACTTGGGTCAAAGCCAGTCCCTGTTCACCCAAATACGAGATTTTGGGTGTTGACATATTTTGGATTTTTTTATTATGCTCGAATATAGTGGAGGATTCTAGGCTACGGATCGAGTTTTTTGGGTATCCTAACATGCTGTCAGAGATTTCATTATAGAGCGGGCGGCAGTGAGGGATTGTTGAACTTATTTTTACAATCCGTCTTTGGAAGAAACAAGCAAAACAAATCGTAATCTTCAAAAATCTTATTTGTCAAGAATAATCCTCTTGGTAAGTTGCGTACTAGCTGAGATATAAATGAATGATACTTAAAATAGTAGAATAGCAAAAATAAACTGGGATAGTAGTGCAAAATGCGCATGAGCAGCCTCGGGAATCCGAAAATGTTTCTGATATGCCTTTGTCACATGTAAAGATAATAAATAGACAGTGATTTTGGTAGATGATAGAGAAATTGGAACGATAGGTACCCAAATCAATGATTTTTGTAAATGTTATTTCTGTGCATGAATTGATATGATTCACATTGTTTTAGAAAAACAAAGGAGGAATATATATATAATGTTCTGAGTTACATATTTATGATCAAATTAAATTGGCTGAGATGAGCTCAACAGAGGAATCAATGTCAACTTGACGTTTCCTTAATGAATTCATTATTATGATGTGCATATAATGTGTATAGTGGTTGCATTGAAGGTTAGAACTAAATAGTATCAAAGAACTTATTGGAATCAAATATCTGAATTATCCAAATTTGTTAGATCCGAGAAGTTTATTTCTCTTAGAGAAAATGAGTAAAAATACCAACATTTTGAAAATCTTCCGTTCAAATATTTGGAAGGGGATCTTTCTATTGAAAGTTTCATAACCTTCAAATGTGCTGGCAAGAAAAAAGGTATATGCATATAATCCCCAAAGTTTGAGATCAAGCAGAATGTGACCATAATTATTGAAGTTTGAAGTCCCTTTAGAACAGCAGAAAGTGGAGGAGAGTCTTACCTGGCATTTGAGTTTTGTAGAATGAATTTTTTTAAATTCATTTTTTTAGAAACATTCAAATTGATATCGATTATATCCTAGAAAGATTGTATATTAGTTAATTCACCAATAAATGTAGCCATTATGAACCAATAAAGTGTATATTATCATATCTTGCATGGTTATTAGATAGAAACAGATTACGATACGTGGCAATGATTTTTATATACGAACTTCTGACTGATCTATCAAGTACCAAATTTCTCCAAAAATTACACTTTATATAATTATCAGGTGCATGATCGTAGCACAAGGAGTAGCCAAAATTTACATATATTATTTAAACAAAATATGACTGGAACCACAAAAAGTATATTCTTCAAAGGATCGGTTGAGTAGTCTAATGATTTGCCTGTTCATCCCTGAGTATATATAAAACAAGATTGCTGGATGATATGAAAGTACTGTGATAGTCAACGTATTCAATTCTGGAAGATATTTCACAGTTTTCAAAGACAAACTATACATGTACTATTTTTATAATTAGTTCTGTTTACATATTAGTTTTGTAATTATGGATTTTTCTATTATTTATTATCGTATCATGTATACAATTTGCATCATTGTTAAATTAGATATTTCTATTTGAAATAAGCCAGATTTATTGAACATATGATTTAATTTTATCTGAATTTTATAGTGCATAAGGAACCCATTAGGAACTCACTTCTTCATTTTGTTGTAATATATCTTGCCAACAAATAATTTTATGATATTTTTGTTACTTTTGATGTGTTTGGTTTACTTTTGATGCTTGAAAAGTATATGTTTGAATTGTACTTTATAAATTTCATGATATTAATAAATATAATCATTATTAATAAAGTATTATTACCTGCTCTTCAGGCAGCACTGCACTAACAGCTTCATGTAATTTGGTGAGATGCCTTGAAATATTTCTGAACTGCTTTGAAGGCACTGGTGGCTTAGCATCCCACTCAATCAACTGGTCACCCAACAGTGTATTCATGATTGACAGCACTTTAGTCTCCAACTGTTGGATGTGATGCCCGATATCTTTCTCCACGACGTCGAAGCTGGTGAGGGCGTCATTTGTTAGCGAAGTGAAATGAGCGCGTAGATGCGGTATCATCCACATGATCAGCTGTAGTGACCTCGAGGCGAGTGCGAGATTTGTTGAGGTTATTGTTTTGAGTCCTGCCGTTTGGAGCGCTCCTGCGCCAAGCACCAACTGACACGAGCGCGAGTTGAACGTCCTTAGCAACTCTGCGAGATTACGAGCAATTACAGGAGATAATAGTTGTAGGTTATAGGCACATACACAGTATTCACTAACGAGTCGGATCAAAATCAACACTGTGCCGATGGTGTGGTAGTGTTGCGATCCTACTTTGAGGTCGGGTGTCGGCTTGGAATCGTATCTGTTTGTAGTTATGTCATCTTCTGCCGAAGAAGGCGGTAACGCTTTGATTGTTTCACCTGAAATATTGGAAAAAAAAATCTTATAGAACCATCAACAAAAACCAATGATGAATTAAAGAGTCGTCAGATTTTACACATAATTAAGGTGGATTAATGCAACAGCAATTTTAACTTCAATTTTCACTTCCACTATGAAAGGTAAACATCTCATTTTCAACAGACTATTTTATGCACCAAAATTGTCACTTTTAATTTCAGAAAATCCATCTGTACAAATATAATCCACAATACCAGAAGAAAACTCCACTAAAGTAATTCTTCCCCAGAACGTTAGCTTTCTCAGAAATCCACCCAGCCATTTGGGACACACTCGTCAGGATCTCCCACGAAAAAGCATCGTATTATCAACCAAAAGACTACTCAAACTTAAATCTCTCGTTATCACACAAACTGTATCAGCTACCTCTCACCTTTCTGGTCACATAGCCAAAGAAGCCCGGCAATACATATCCTTTCTCCTGAGATCAAAACGTCCTCAATCCACTATCACCCTAGCCGAAACACAGTCCCTCAAGAATCTGTACAAGAACCCTTCCTTCCTTCCGGCCAATAAGGGTAATGCCAAAGTGGTTCTAAATAAAACAGACTACACAGAAAAACTGGAAAACCAACCCACCACAAGAGACCCCACAACTTATTTAGAAAAGCACTCATCAAAACATTCCTTCAGATTAGACGAAAGCACTCATTTTAAGAGGGAACATTTTCAAACAATTAAAAGGCGCTCCCATTGGCTCTCTCCTATCCCCAGTTCTTGCGAACCTTTACATGGATGATTTCGAAACCTAGGCCAACGCCATCGATACAATTGCGCTCGTTGTTTGAAAGGTGATGCTAGGTCTACAGTTTCTCGTATGATGTTGATGGCGGACAATGTTGATTTAGTTATGCAGACATTAGAAACACGATTCGGTAGACCAGAATACCCTTCTTGAAGAACTGCAACTTTGAAAAACTCATCCAGATTTCCAGCGAAGTTAATAATATGAAGACCCTCAAATCATCGGGACATCTCAAGACCCCAGAACTGATGAGAGATCTGGAGAACAAGCTGCCAGATCATTTGAGGTTTAAGTGGAGTGATATATATGGAGTGATATGTATATATATATATATTATATATATATATATACATATATAAATATATATATATATATATATATATATATATATATATTTATATATATATATATATATATATATATATATGCTGCTTAGTGAAAATTACTATTGCATAAATCAACCCCCTACCTCAGAATCTTTTTGAAGTTTCGACATAATACAATTACATATTAAAATAAATGAACTGATACTTATAGATTTTATTAGTTGAAAATTATGAAAGTTAATAAAAATAAATATTTCGTCTTTTGCTTTCTTGTCACAAAATATGAAACAATTAAGGATGTCGTGTGTAGTCATTGAAGAATCTGTCACTTCTAATAAAAACGGCTGAGAACAACTAATAAGAAGTATAAAGTTACAAACAATTTGGTACAACCAACATGCCACTCTTGGTAAAAAATCAGACGCGTAGCTAGAATCCCGAACTTTTGAGCCCTAAAACATATTTACACCTAACACTTCTGGAGTTCGGAACTTGACAATTTTTTTTTCGAGTTGATTAGGACAAATGAAAAACACTGTTGTTGTATGTTTTGGTTGATAGGAGGATGTTTTGACGGTAATAGGTAATACAGAGAGAACTCGTGACGAGACCTGGGGAGTATAAGATTTCCAGAAGCTGCATTTCGATAAGACTGCAGTTCATGAATTCAATCGAATATGTTGCTTTGCAGGCATTAACATCAACTTTTGTTCTTCTTCGCTTCACGTTTTTCTTCACC
Source organism: Zygogramma bicolorata (assembly GCA_032362365.1). Classification (NCBI taxonomy): domain Eukaryota; kingdom Metazoa; phylum Arthropoda; class Insecta; order Coleoptera; family Chrysomelidae; genus Zygogramma; species Zygogramma bicolorata. Next base: position 178,495 of record JAVJAQ010003786.1, on the reverse strand, counting down.
TGGTCCTCTGATTAAGACTTTTTCTACAAATCAAGTACCCTAACATCAAACTGATACTGGTTAGATAACGAACTAAGAAATATGAGAAAAACTCTTTCAAGTTTAAAAATAATAGCAGTCCGTAACAACTTATAAAGTTCTCAAAAAACAGTACCAAGAGAAAATTGCAGAAAAAAAAGGTTGAAGCTTAAATAGTTACCTAATGCAATCCAGAAATAGAATACGAGACAGTTGGAAAATTGTATATAATCAAAGAAATAAAAGAAAATCAAACAAACAGTGTCAACTAAATTCTAAATAGTTCAGCAAGTGTTTTGCTAGTGTCCCCCAAGATATTGTTGAAAACCTACCCAAGTATGATACCGATCCTAGGAAAAACTTGAAAAAAATAAAATCACCATGCTGTTCATTCTTTCTAAGGCCAACAAATACTGAGGAAATAAGAAGTGCTCTGGGCAGGATGAAAAATTCGAAATGTATCTATTTTGGTATAAATAAAAAAATTATAACCGATACACTAGACAACTATCTTGAACAACTTGTAATACTGTACAACTTATGTTTAACAGAGGACAACTTTCCTGAAATTTTTAAAATCACTAAAATGTTGTCAATATTGAAAAAGGGAGACATGGACAGTGCTGAAAATGATCGCCCATTGAGAGTGTCCTGAACACTAGACTGCTGGAGTACTTGGAAATGAACAAAACACTTAATCAATTCGGTTGTCTAAAAAATGTAATACAACACGGGTCATTCAGGGGGTTGTCAGAGACATAGTCGAGGGCCTGGAAAGGGGACACTTTGTTTCTCTAACATTATGTGACCTTTCAAAGGCTTTTTACTGTGTCTGTCCCAAACAACTGCTTGAAAAAATATACAAGTACGGTATCAGAGGATTATCTTTCAGTTTGTTAAAATTATATCTGACAAGCAGAAAACAAACAGTTTTCGTAAACGACACTTCTACCTGATTCGAAACTCTTTGAAGGGAAATATCAGAATTTAACATTTTCCTCAAATACCAAAATCGATAGCAATCAGTATGTTAAGCTTCTTGACATCTACATTGATAACAATTCAAACTGGCAAGAAAATATAGAGATTTTAAGTCGAAAATTAACAAGTGCAATTTTTGTCATCAGCAATTTGTTGAATTTAATTTTCAATTATACTGTCAGGTCTTGCTACTTGGCTTTATTTCACAGCCACATACAATATGGTATAACTATATGGGGACGATCGTCTTACTCTGATAGGATATTCAAACTATAAAAAAAAGTTGTGTGGATAATGTCTCGTGCAGGATATAGAGAACACTGTAGACCAGTTTATAAAATTGAAAATTATGCCCCTGCCATCACTATATATATTTGAAACATTGCTAGTTATACATCTTAACAAGGATAATTATTGTTCGAACTTTCATATACACAACTACAATACAAGATCAGGCGAGCTAATTAGACCATCATACTTCAGGCTGGAAGAAAGTAAGAAAAACTTCCCTGATGTACAGTAATCCAATCACTTACCTAGTAATCTCAAGATATGTCCTTTCCCAATTTTAAAAAGGCTTTGAAAATGCACTTTGTGAAACATTGTTTTTATTCAAAACCAGAAAATACACAATATACACTTCCGATTCTGGTGAAATTTAACATACCTTATTTGGACAAAAACTTATTAAATTTTCAGGGTTATATATGCTGTAGTTAATTAAATAACTCGAACAAGGAAACGACTTTTTAAAAATATTTATTTTACAAAAAGAACGACTATCTCACAAGAGAGCAGACAAAAGAATGAATAGAATACATGGATTTGAATTGCAAGTTAACAAGTTGTCGTACAAGTGTAGATAAGGATTCCTGGGATGATGCTGCTGGGTCAGCAGAGTGAGTGACCGGGCTGTGGGAACGGTGACCACGTAACTCCTCCCTCCTTAGGCCGAAAAAATAATGGAATTATTTTGGCGGGTTGGAACCATTTCTGTTTCGTTCGTACTTTCTTCGTTTCGGGTAATTTTCGAACGGATTTTTCGGCATGGTATTATTTTTCTCCAGTTCGTCTTCTTCATTGAAATTATTAGAACCAATAATAGGGCTAAGGTCCCAATAAGCAGGCCGAAAATGTTGATGTTATTTTTGGGGTTCTTCGATTTGTTGATCGGAGTCAGTCGATCCGCTATATTGTTGATTTCATATATTTCGTCAACATTCAGTTTGGTGAAGTTTGGTGTTTCGTACATTCGTAAAGTTTCCTTTTCTTCGATTGGGAATTTGGGCAAGATTAGCGGTTTGCCTTGTAGTACTTTTATGTCGTTGACGAAAATTTTATTTTGGAGATGAATTTCGCAGGTCTCTGGAATCTTGACTAGGGTGGGTACGTTTATTTCGAAATGCCGGTCGGTTTTGCATTTCGAAAATACTTTTTCGTTCTGGACTGGAATTATCAACACTTCTTCTCGAGTGACTTGTTCGATTATTGACTCCGCTACATTGATCTGGATGGGATGGCAATCGTCAGTGGAATTTCCTTCAAGCAGGTGGGTCGTGCAGTGGTCTTCTGGAAAAAGATCTTCGGTGCAGAAGTACGTTTCTTCCAATACAGGACATGGGCTCGATTCGAACTGGATTTTCTTGTTGCCTCGTGCCAAATATGGGTATTTAGGAACAAAGGTATATCGGTTGTGAATGATAGGATATAGGTGGAAAAATTTAAGAACTTCGTTTCTAATAATCGGGACATGAATCGCAAAAATCAGTCTGTTATTTGAGAATGTTACTTGTGTACCAAAAAATTGATAATATGTCAACATATTATTGAATTTTGGTATATTCGAATCAGTGTACAATTATGTAATGCATTCAATTTCGCGAATGTTATGGCGTCTTCCAGATTATCGATAAAAGTGATAATATTTTGGCAATCAAGATTGATTTGTGAAAGTATTCCTTGAAAGGTAATATATCTCATCAGATCCTTAATAGTTTTCTGAGTTGTTTCTTGGAATATCATCAAGCTGTTTTTCAGATTTTCTTGATTCGAATTGAGGGTATTTATGGTTTTATTGTAGTGAGAAATGAGTTTTTTCGATAGGGAAATTTGCATGTTGAGTTCATTTATCAAATTTTCTTGGTTTCGTTCTAATAGTGATATGCTTTCGTCGTATCTTTTTCCGTCATCGGCATCAAGTGTTCCAAATAACCAATTTTCAATTTTACCAATACCATTGATCAGGCCTCTTTTAGTTCGAATATGAGGTTGGAGGTTTTCGAATTTGTTTTTTGTTGTTTGAATAAGATACTCACTTCTGGTTAATAAGCTATTTGCCAATCCGTGATAGGAAATTGGGTTATTTATTTCTCCCTTCTCAAAAGTATTTTTTATCAATTTGAAATAGTCGTCTAGATTGTTCAATTGGGTTATTATAGGACATAGTTCTATATAATGTAAAAATGTATGTTTAGTGTATATTATTTTTGAGTTTCCTAGTTGGATAGGAAGAATGGGGTTGGTTAAAGGGGTGGTTTGGATGTCTTCTTCACTGCTTTGTACTTGGAGTACGTGAAGTAGAAGGTATAGGATCGGTGTATATGTCTGCATGATCGTTGTGTTTCTGTAACAAAGGTGTTTTTGTCATTTTTGGTTTTCTGGCAATTGTTTTGTGATAAGTGCCTTTGTTCGTTTTCAGCTTTATGTCGGTTTCTTTGAGTATTTTTGTCTGTTTGAATTTAGGTCGATCTTTATTACGCGCTTTTGTTCTTACGTATGCAATTTGTTCATCGTGAAAATTTGGAGGTTCATGTCTTTTCGTATTTCTTTCGGATATAATTTTTTCTTTGGTGGTTTGGTTAGAATTTTTTATTACTTCGTATAGTTTTTGGGCGTTCTCTTTGTGTTTTTGAACATAATCAGATACTATGATATGGTCATTAAGGTCAAATGGATTGTTAGTATTTATATGACCTTTGATAATTTCGAAAGGTGTGAATTTAGTGACATTATGTATCGAGTTGTTATATCCTAGAACTGCTCTTTTCATTAACTGTTCTGGGGTGAAATTTTTTCCTTCTTCTTTCAAACATCTATAGTGTTCGATCAAAGTAGAGTGAAATCTCTCGACTGGAGAGTTTGAATTACTATTTTTCGATGTCGTGTAGTGTAGTTCGATGTTATAAATTTTACAAAAATTCTCTAGATCTTTATTTTTGAATTCGGTACCCCTATCCGTGGTAATTTTCAGTGGTAGGCCATGATGAGTGATGAAATTGATAAGGTTTTCCAGTACTAATACTCCTGTTAACGATTTGAGTGGATATGCTTGACCATAGCGAGAGAATGTGTCAATAATTGTTGTGAAAGTTTCTTTCGAAATTTGGAAAGAATCTATGTGAATGTGTTCGAATGGTCTCGAGGTTGTAGGTGTTAAATTAAATTTAATGACAGGTGGGTTTCTGTCATATTTATTTTTTTGGCAAGTCTCGCAATTATTGATGAAGTTTTGTATATCGTCTGACATTTTTGGCCAATAAAATCGTGAACTAAGAGATAATTTCATTTCATTTATACCTCTGTGACAAGTTTTTGTGGTATGGTACATCTCAAGTTTTTCTTTTTGTTCGTTAAGAGTTTCTATATCTGTCAGGAAAGTTGGGCAATGAACAATTTTGAAAGAAGAATTTTTAAATAAATTTTGGATGGTTGTACTGAAAATTTGTGATACTGCAGGATTTTTGAAATGAAATGCAAATGTTTGTTTCGGGTCAATGAATTCTTTGAGAAGTTTGATGATGTTTTGTGTCATGTTTCTGGATGAAATGGTTACATAAGTACGAAAATTGTCGAAGACTTTTTCTACTCTGCATTGGATATTTTCGATATCACCGACTGCAACGATAATTTGATTTTTATATGTATTAACTGATCTTTCCGAAATTGGGATTTTGAAAATAGGTTCCTCGAGAGAGGTATGAACAGTTTCTAAATCTGAGGGGGCATTGTTTTCCGTTGGTTTTGGAGGAACAATTTGGATATCAGATAGTATATTGATTCGTTTTTCTGGCTTGATGGGTTCTAAAATTTCGTTCAAAAGGTCGTTGTCTAAAACAGGAAGATCGCTGGGATTGTTGAGGAAATCACCAATGATTTCATTTGAATCACCAGGGTTGTTTTCGACTGAGAGGGTTTCTAGTGCGTTCAAATCAACATTAATGGGTATTCTGGAAAGGGCATCGGCTGCTTTATTAGAAAGTCCTTTTTTATACTTTATAACATAGTCGAATTCTTCCAATTTCAAACGCCATCGCACAAGCCTAGAATTCGGTTCTTTTAATGAGAAAAGCCATTGAAGGGGCTTGTGATCGGTGAAAATTTCGAATCGTTTTCCGAAAAGGTAGGGTCTGAAATACTTACAACTCCAAACGATAGCAAGAAGCTCTTTCTCAATGGTTGAATAATTTATTTCAGGTGGATCGAGAGTTCGAGAGGCATAACAAATTGGGTGACCATTTTGTGACAAAATGGATCCAATGGCATAATTAGAGGCATCGGTGGTAACTTGAAATGGTTTTTCGAAGTCTGGGTATGCAAGAACAGGTTCGGATGTTAATATCGATTTACAAGTATTGAAGCAATTGATGAATTCTCTAGTATGTTCTACTTTGGCATTCTTTTTCAAGCAGTTCGTCAGGGGTTTTGTAAGTTTGGCAAAGTTGTTTATAAATTTTCGATAATATCCTAATAGACCTAAAAATGATTTTATTTCCCTTTGAGTTCTAGGGATCGGAAAATTCTGAACAGCTTTAATTTTTTTTGGATTTGGCTTTATGCCTTCGGGGGTGATGATATGGCCTAGAAATTCCACTTCTTTTCGTAGAAATTCTGTTTTATCGAGTTGAATTTTGAAGCGTGCTTCGCGTAATTTGGAAAAGACAAGTTTGAGGTTTTGTATGTGTTCCTGAAGTCCCGTGCTGAAAATTATTATATCGTCCATATATACCATACATACTTTATTTTGTAAGTCTTTCAGAACTTCGTCAAGAACTCTCTGAAGACTTGATGGAGCGTTTTTCAATCCGTAGGGCATGCGTACAAACTCGTAGTGTCCGTGCTCGGTATTAAAAGCCGTTTTTTCTATAGAATTTTGAGCCATTTCGATTTGATGAAAACTACTCGCCAAATCGAGGGTGGAAAAATATTGTGCTCTACCTAGTTTATCTAATATGTCATTAATATTTGGGAGTGGGTATCGATCGCTGATCGTTTTGTCATTGATTTTCCGGTAATCAACTACCACTCGCCATTTTGGCTTTCCGGAAGAATCCAGTTTTTTGGGGACTATCCAGATGGGCGAACACCATGGACTAGAACTCGGCCTAATTATATTTTTTTCAAGCATATCATTTATTTGGCGTTGGACTTCTTTTTTATGAATATGTGGGTACCGGTACGATTTGCTATGAACAGGAATTTCATCGGTTGTTTTAATTTCGTGTTTAATTTTTGATGTAAATGTGAGTTCGTCTCCGGGTTTGAAAAATATATCTGAAAATTCTTTACATAATTTCCTGATAGCTTGTTTTTCTTCGGTGTTCATATGGTCCGTCCTTATCAAGTCGTTTATGTTAATTTCATTTTTATTTTTTTGTGAGTCTCTCGGTATATTTTCAAAGGTTTCAAAAGAGTATATTTCGAATGTTGATCGTTCAAAATTTTGTACTGGAAGTGGTTCTTTCAATTTAACTGAAATTGTTTGATCGGTGGGGTTCTGAACTTCCATAAGGGCATATCCGTTTTTAGAAACAGTCAAAATTTGTGGAATATAAAGATCATTTAGGGTACCTTCAACAGTGAGAACTTCGCCGTCGGCTATAGAAACGGGCAGATACTTAATTATTCTTTCTTGTGGATTAACAGAAAAAGAAAAACAAGTATCTGTGGATTTTCTGAATTTAAAAGGTATTTCTACGTGATTCCCGACTAATCTTTTATTCAAAAGATCAATATTGAGATTCATATTTATCAAATCTGACAGTCCTAAAACTCCGTCAAAAAATTCGTGAAAATCGAATAGTATGAAGTTTATTTCATAGTTGGTGTTGAATTCGGAGAATGCTGGTAATAGAGCTTGATATCTTACTTTTTGACTCCCTACTGCTGTTTTGATAATTGTATTTGAGTGGTAAATTTTGTGTGGGTAAATTTTTTCGACAATTGATGGTTTAATAATCGATCTCGAGCTTCCCGTATCAATTAATAGTTTTATTATTCTGTTTTTATACTTCAGTTCGACGTAAGGCAAGGCATTACTACAGAATAAATGGATTTCGGTTAAGGTGGGCATTCTGGTTGGTTTATTGATTGAAAATTTACAGGTTCGTCATTGTCGATGTCTTGGTGGTACTCGTTTTGAAAGTTTTGTTGGTTGTGAGAATACGCGATATGATCTGTATAATAGTTTTCATCTGTCGAGTATTGATTTTCGAATAACTCTTGGTTAGTCTCGTTATAGTCAGGTGAGTCCTCGTATTCGTTTGAAAAGAGTTCCTCGGAAACAAAATTTGGTCTTTGGTTTGATGTAAAGAAATTTTGTGAATTTTGATAATTATTTGGGTGTTTGAAGTTAGTTTGTTGGGGAAAAGGTCTTTGAGATATTCTTGTTGGATTTCTTGACGTGGTTGACATTGGTTGGGGTTTTGGTAATTGGTTTGAAGGAATATTTTTTGGTTTGAAAACATTTTGGGGAGGTCCAAACACTTCGCGATTTGTGGGGTATCTTTGAGGTGGAAGTTGTTTGGGTTGGATATTGATTGGTTGATTGGGCCAGTTGGGCGTCGTTGAAAAATTAGAATTGAAAACTTTTTGGTCGTTTCTTGGATAAAAATTTGACATGGGTGTGTTTTCGTTCGGGTTTAATGGTCTTTGAGGTTTAGAAATGTTGGTATTGAAGTATTGACGATTGGAAACATTGAATTTAGGTTTGTAATCATTAAGTGAACCATACATTTTCTCAAAATTCTCAAATTCGTTTACATATGCTATCGCATCTTCTAATGAAGCAGGTTTCTTAAGATGCATATTATTTCTAAGTGTACCTGAACAGCCTGCAATGAATGTACTGAGGGCAACTTTATGATAATGAGTTATTTGGCACAATTTTTCACCTTGACTGAGATTTGGGTCATTGCTTACTCTTTGTACAACACTACTTCTCAATAGTTGTAATCTTGTACCAAAAGAGGTAAGATCTTCCCCTCTATAAGGCCTATTTCTAGTGAGTTCTTGAACTAAACAGTCTAAATCTCTCCTATCGGAAAAACATTGTTGTAACGCGGCTTTCAGAGTATCCCAAGTATTGAGTTCGGCTCTGTTTCCTACCATATACTCGGCTTTACCTATTAATTTTTCTTGAATACACTCGAGAATATGATTATCGAGTTCAACATTGTTATAGGTTCTATATGTATTTACTAAATTGTCACATCTATCGATAAATCTATTCAATGTGTTGCTATCACCATCAAATTGTTTCAAGTTACTGATTCTAGATTTGAATAAATTCCAATCTACTACTCGAGCTTGAGGTTGATCTACTGGTGGAACCATTGTTGAAATATTTGGATTTGATTCGATAGTGTCAAAATTTACTAGGTTATTTTGAAATGATAATGTACTCAATCTTGTTGAAATATCTTCGATATCTGTCATTAAATTATTATTTTATTGATTGAGAGAGAAAAAAAAATCCTAAATTAATTGTCTCGAATAGACAGCGATTCTAAAAAATCCTAAATTAATTGTCTCGAATAGACAGCGATTCTAACTATCTTCACCGAAGTCCTTAAACAGAGGGTTCGGAAAGGCGAGAAGGAAATATTTGGCACTTACAGTACGAGTATTCGGGTCTGCAGTTTCCAGTTTCCTCTCCGTTGATTCTTTGTAGTTCTCCTGGAGGTGGATCGTCTCGTCGTCCGCTCGTTCGGGTCGGTCCTTGAAGGGTTTGTTGAATCTGTGCTGAAGGGGTTGAAACTCCACGACGCAAATTTTCTTCTTCGCGCTGCACAAATCCTACTGACTGCGCCAATTAAATAACTCGAACAAGGAAACGACTTTTTAAAAATATTTATTTTACAAAAAGAACGACTATCTCACAAGAGAGCAGACAAAAGAATGAATAGAATACATGGATTTGAATTGCAAGTTAACAAGTTGTCGTACAAGTGTAGATAAGGATTCCTGGGATGATGCTGCTGGGTCAGCAGAGTGAGTGACCGGGCTGTGGGAACGGTGACCACGTAACTAGTTATTGTGCTCTACTATGCGGCATAAACGTTTAGTTTGTACCAGTATTGTGCAATGGGTCTTGCATGACACTTCTATTGTTTCTTTTCATGTAATGTTCTGAATTTTCTATTCTTATCTTTTTTGTAATTTACCATGACAGAGCGCACATACCCAGTACACCTAAAGGTTTTTTTTAATATGCAGATTCACACGAAAGAGAAGCCCTGTAATGTTCAAAGAATACCGCGTGAATCAAAAGACAGGAGATAGGAATCAACATTTACTTTGAATTTCTGAAGTATGTAAGCCTCAGGAAAAAACTGTTTTGGCAAGGAGTTCCAAAGCTCAGCTGTTCTATTGAAAAAGACCCCTGAGCAAGAGAGGTTCGACAGGTTTCCAAATTCACAACAATTCTGTACTCGAGTCATCCGTGTAGATATTGCCAAGGGGGGAACGATTGATAACAATTCGGAAGAGCATCGACCGTGAAAGTATTTATAGAAGAGAGACAAGTCTCCGACCCTTTTACGATGTTCCAATGAAGTGAGCGAAGAATCACCAACCAGACGAATTGCCTTTCTCTGAATAGAATCGAGAAGCCTCAATGAATGTTTTGGTGCCGAACTCCATACATGAGAACTGTATTCCATGACAGGTCGTATCTGAGCCTTGTAGATCATTAGAAGCTGACGAGAAGTGAAATATTTCTTCGCACGAAATAGAAATCTAAGTTTCTGGGAAGCACTTTTAGCGATCGATCTCACATGGTTTTCCCATGAGAGATTATCACTGATTGTAGTTCCTAGCATCGAGATACTTGATTTTGTAGGAATATTTACTCCTGACATCCGAATATTTGATGATGACAGATCGGCATTTCTTGAGAAGAGACAAGTCTGGGTTTTCGTAGCATTGAATTCCACCAAGTTCATGTTACCCCATTCTATTATTTTAACCAAGTCGTCGTTGATTCAATTAACGTGAATGTTTTTTTGAGTTTTTGTTTCTTGAGCTGGTATGGGGACTATGGAAGAAAAACTGGTATGAAGAGTACTGTCGTCCGCAAAACTATGTATTGAACAAGACGTTTTCTCGAGCGAATCATTGATATGAAGCAGAATCAAAGTGGGTGCCAGAACTGAACACCTGCATTTCTTGGGAGAATATCAACACCACATACAGAGTCCTATCAGACAAGAAACTCTTCAACAAAGCACACAACTGAGGAGGCAAACCATAAGACGGCAGCTTAGAAAGGAGACCCCGATGCCAAACTCGATCAAACACTTTTTAAATATAGAGTGCAACAGCTATCGTTTCTCCGAATTTCTCGATTGAATGCTGCCAAATATGAGAAACATAAGCCAATAAGTCACTGGCTGATCTATGATGGCGAAATCTGTACAATAAATACATTATTATTGTACAAAAATTTTAGTTTACTGTACGGTTCTCACTAACTAGTATTTTTGAAAGAGGATTCTTCAATTTCCAATCATATTTGCTGTAATTGGTGTGCTCTTCTACTTTGCAGTATAAATGTATAGTTATGTATCAGTGTATGTAGCTTGTATCAGTGTGTAGTAGGTACTATATTTTCATTTTTTTTTTTACAAATATCTTAGTTGTGAATATATAATTTTTTTAATGTCTTGTCAAAAACAATAACTTGTAGCTTGATCAAATAAATATATCATATCATATTACTTGCACTCAATGCATGTTTTGCTGAAGTATGATTTTGTATCAATTTTCTTCTCTACAGTATCAATTGATGCATTAACAATTTTCTTTTTTCACCCACCCACTAGGATTGGTATCTAGGTAACCAACAATTGTCAATCGAGAAAGCCTCATCCAATATACGACAGCGCCGTAGACAGCTAAACCACCAACCAACCTTGGTGTTAGGGTAATCGATCTTTACAAAAAGTCTCAACTTTTACACCGAAGGTTCCAATTTCATTGTTTATGAGTTACTGATTGCTGAATAAAGCTTTGACTCTGAATAATAGTTCGGAAAATGCAGCTAAAGAAATGGTAAAACCTCGCAATTTTTTCGTCCAGGACCGATTTGTACAAAAATTTGGGATCAGGCTAATTACACCCTCTAGTTCATTTTCTATATTGTGCCGTTGTACGCTTTTTGTTTTTTAGGGGTGGAAACTACCCCTAATTGTCAAAAATTATAAAATAACATCAAAAACCTGAATATGTATAAAAATAATTAAATAATGATTCTTCATGCTTCAGGATACAATTTCATAATCTTCCAACCTACCCTTGTTATAAACTACCCTTGAAAACATTGAAAATTTTATAATATGTCTTCGAACTTTAGAATACACGGGTGAGAAATCAACGAAATATACACTCACACATGCGAGCAGATTTTCCTTCTTCTCTGCCTTCCAATATGAATGGAAAAAGTTGAACATATAACGTACAACGGCCGAATATACCGGTTATGTAGATTACTACGCTCCGAAGCGGGTAATTGAATTTTTTCAAAAAAAAATTGATCGGTTTATTAAGCATAGGTCTTTCATTTTAGGTGATAGAAAATTTTTTCACGAACGATTTTGTAGAGCTTTTCAAGAGCTATAAGACAATGTGGATGAAATTACTCAAGATCCCTTAATTTTTAAATGGGAAGAGTTTAAAGCGCTTGACTAAGGTGATGTTTGGTTGTAAATGTAGGTGTTAAACGGCTATATCTCGCCGAATATTCACTTAACAAAAAATCTACACACAGGGAAATTTTTGTCATTAAAAAAGCTACAATTTAGCACAATATCGATTTTTTCGTATCTTTAGTATTTTGAGAGGTATTTATAAGAAAAGGGTTAAAAACATGAAATTGAAAAAAATCGTTTTTTAAACTCGAATATTTCTAAAATTAGGCATTTTAATTTGGTTAAGCTTCGTGGGTGTATTAATAGTACATATACAAAGAGAATCACCGAAGGGTGGCGATTAATTTTAGTTAGGAGGTACTTTGGAGGCTGTTTTCACAGATTTTTTTCGTAGAAAAAAGCGGGTACCGATCTTATTTTGATCATAAGTCGGTCAATTTTCATGCTAGGAAGACATTTCTTCATTTGTTCGAAAGCTCTAATTGAATACTTTAAAAAAGTTTCTGTGAGCTTTCTTCGAAAAATGCAAATTTTCCTCGTTATTTCGCTTTAAATCTTCCAATTTATACATTTGACGAAAAAAGCTAAGCATTAATTTGCTGTATCTCAGTTCGTATATGTCGTAGGAAAATTATAAAGGAAGCATTATTTTTGTTTTTTCAAAAGCTACAATTTGCCTCTCCACACTTCTTTTGATAAAATGTATAGTTTTAGAGTTATTTGCAAAAAACCATTTAAAAAAGTCGATTTTTTCGTCAAAAAACTGTTACTTTCAACTTCGAATAACTCAAAAAATATTACTTTTACGAAAAAACGTATGTAACATTTTTTTCTTAGAATAACTTTTTCCGTCGATTACTTCAGTTAAAATGTAATAAAAAAATTTCCACCCCCGTGATGGGGTGGCAACCACCCCCAAGGCTCTAGCGTACAGCGTCATGATATAGAAAATGATCCTTGAGCTATTCCCTACCTTCTGTGACGATTTCAGGTGAATCCATGGTGGACGAAAAAATTGCGAGCCAAAATGCTTCATCTCCTGAACTATAAGCCATCCCTAAAACCTTTTTCAAACCAGCTAAAGGTTTCAAGTGTGCACTTGTTGAAATTTCACTTTTTCTATGGAATACAAATATAGCAACGAGCAAGTTAAGTTGTAGTGTGCCAAGTTATCATTTTAAAGAAAATAACCATGAATTCCTCATGGTTTTATCATCAGTTGCTTTTTTGGAGCTATCATCAAAAACTGTATTTACAAGTACTCACCTAACGCTAATTTATCGACTAGAATTTGAATTTCGGCGGGCACATCGACCACCTTCCATCTTTCGGCATCCAACAGCATCTGCAACTTACTTTTACGCTGACTATGAAACTTATGCACATAGTTACCGGCTTGAATCTTGAAGGCTGCCTTCAGAGCTGCACTTTGCCTTCCGCACACTGTTTCACACGATGCCGTGAAACTCTCCACAATATCTGACAATTCCGTTATTTGTGAGGCATTTACCGAGTGCTTGTCGGATTGCGTACTCACCAATGATGCCAATCTTTCATTGCAATAGTCACAAACCGAGGTCAATAGGTCTTTGAGCTTTATCTCCACTCTGTTGTAGTCTTCTAGAGTGAGGAAGTTTTCAGTTCTGGGAGTCAGATCCAGATCGGGTGGATGAAGGCCAGCGCTTATTGCAGCAGTGTCTCTAATGACATTGTGGACGGCTTTCACTCTATCAATAAGTCTACCTGAGGAAACAATGATAATGTGAGATTCAAAAAACAATATGGAAAAAGGTTTGTATATCAGGCAGCACCTAATTTCGAAAATATTTTGGTACCAACTAACTCATTTTGTGCCGCTGAATATAAATCCGAACTCAAAACTCTGCACTATCCTTTCTTTTCGGAGTTATGGCCCTCTAAAGTTCACAAACAGGGCATATCCAGCGTTTTTCACATCAAAAAGCGATCGTAAACAAATGGTATCATTCGTTAGGTGCCCCAAACACATTGTTTTGGTTTCGATGAAATAGTGGACTGTAAATAGGTAGCGCTAACGTGAAAATTGTCCTTTTATCGTTTTATTACGATGAATAAAAATATCGAGAATAGTCAGATGAAAACGAGACTGTGATTTCCTACCTTTATATTGAGATCCCGGAGAGCACACATTCACCTTTCTTCGAGCTGTCTATCGACCATTCGAAAATCTTGTCTTCTTTTTTACCACTCGTCGGGAATGCGCGGTTGTCGCGGTTTTTGAGAATGGAATTCACAGTCGTATCCGCGATAAGTAAAAATATACAGGATGGGGAGAAAAGTTGGGGAAAAAATGGGCTTCATTGCATATAGTCAGACAAACACTTACTTTTCTAATTCATTACTTATTTACAAATGTACAAGGGGAGGTGAAGACGGAACACACATCATTCCACTATTATTCCGTATTACAATAAAAAACTCGAAAAAAATTTCCCACAAGATATTTTCTCGAGTTTTATATTGAAAAAGGGTAAAAAGATATGAAAAAGGTGGAATGGTGTGTACCTGACGAATGTTTTCTGTATTTCTGATGACTTTTTGGTGCAAAGAAGAAAGCCGAATATACCCTTCCTCTGAACTTCCAAGGGCCATAACTCCGGAACGAAGGGAGAGTGCCGCGTTTCGAACTCGGATTAGTAGTTACCAGCACAAAATGAGTAAGTTGGTACCAAATTTTTTTTTCGAAACTGGGTACTGTCTGATAAACCTTTACCAATTTATCCTTTAGGAACAGTTCCAGGATACTGTATATAACCTTTCATTCAGGTAATGGCTAGGTCAAGGTAGGTTAGAATCGAAGATGTATCCTTTGGTGAAGCACTTAATGATATTTGGTGTATCAATTTGTATCTTTTTCGTTCACATTATTTGCAGTAATGGTGAATAAGAAATTGTTTATTGTTAATTCTCAAATAAAATTGTTTTTTTCATTACTCACCTGAGAATTCACCATTATTCAAGCATTTCTTTATAACTGTTTCGTAATATATCATATTATGTCCAGTATCGACTAGTCATTCATTTCATGTAATTATAATTGACTTTCACATTTTTTACTTAGATACATTCACATTAACATAGTTGCATTTTGAATTTCACTATATTTCATGTATTTACCACTTTGACGTATTGACCAATTATGGACAAATATTGAAAAGAAAATCTTTATACTTCAAAATCAAAATTTATAAGTCTGTTGGAATACCTAAGGAATATCAGAGATATCAAAAAATTCAACAAAAATATAAAAAATGTTCATAATGAAAGTGTTTCTTCAAGAATCACAATATCCATTATTCACTAATGATTAATGGATATTGTAATTCTTGAAGAAACACATGCATTATGAAAATTTTATAATAGTCGTGGACAAATTTACTTCGTTCAATTTCGAAAAATTATCAATGTATTCAATATATTATTCACAATGGTGCCACCACATTATATATTTTGGTGCAACTTTACTACAGAAGTGAACCCAGAATGTCGCTGCAACTTATAACACCAAAAAAGATCCATGGAACTCAAAAACTTGGTGACTATTATTTCTAATTCACAAATTGTTTGAAACATCTTCACTTATAACTTCTTTTATTTAATGATGAAGAGATTTTGAAGAAATTTGGGATAATGATAAACGGAAACCTATCCAATGCAGTGAATATTATGATGAAATGTTTAAAATTGATTTAGTGGGATGAGTAAATGGATTATTTTTCGAATTTCAATCCCTCAAAACTTTTTTAACGCCTAACTCATTTTGAAGTAATTCTGAAAAAACACATTTCAAAACAACAGGAATTCGGCGGTGTGGTGAGATTTCTTGGAAAGAATTACTACTAACTTTTTTAGATTTTTGAAATTGAAATATATAGTGACACTGAAAACAAATAATCATTCATGAAATAGACTTATCGAATGTCCATCTATCAACATCGGTTGAAGAATATGTTTTAGAAGGAATTTTCCATTTGAGAACACCCAAAACTTTAGAATTCAGTACAAACCGAAAAATATAAGGATACAATCTAGTTACAAGACAGGTAGGTACTCCTGTCCATTGCCAAATCTATAAATGGCTTATACCAAAATGTTATCAATTATTTCTCACTTACATAATGCTCCACTGGCTATTCTCAATACCCTCAACCAGTGAGCAGCATCCATGCTTGGAGCAATTTCTCCAGACCCAGTTAGTTCGTTCAGTTCATCCTCTGCATCAGCCAACTGCTCAATCATCAACTGTTTCAACAGTGCTTGGGCAGCTGTAACTGCTTCCTACAGAATAGCATTTCGTAAGATATGAGACCTTAAAGTTGTGGTATTTTATATATTAGAGGATTGCAATAACAATATCCATCAGGAAAAGAAGATCAAAAGAAATTTAAAGATTTCATCTGTTTCTATTGAGACTTGTAACTGGTGACTTTTATTAGCCCTCTCATTATATTTGAAAAAATCAATTTGAAGTCTTACATGGGTACAGCCCAATTTAATTTTCCCAAAGCCTTCCCTTTTGTTGACTTCATGATAGAGATGTTTGCAAAGTAAATATATTTTTTCAGTGGACAATATGTGATCATTAAAAAAAACATCTTTCATTGATCTCCTATGTTACTGAATCGAAGGTTTTTGTATAAAGTGTATATTGAAAATTTTTTTTTTTTTGATTCTATTGCAAAGCGCTTTCGACTTTCGTCATCATCAGTGCTAGCTCGTCAGGGTACAGGAAGCATCTTTGACATAAGAGCTGTATACATAGTAAAATTTGATTTATATAAAATTAGTTGAACCAGCGAAAAGCGTGCTGGGAAGTTCAGGCCTGAACTTCCCAGCACGCTTTTCGCTGGTTTAACTAATTTTATATAAATCAAATTTTACTATGTATACAGCTCTTATGTCAAAGATGCTTCCTGTACCCTGACGAGCTAGCACTGATGATGACGAAAGTCGAAAGCGCTTTGCAATAGAATCAAAAATTTTCAATATACACTTTATACAAAAACCTTCGATTCATTCACCAAAAAGTGTATTCAGCTTCCCAACTTCATCCTATGTTACTGTTGAAAAACTTAGGGTATGGTCCAAAACTATCACCAATCCTTGACCGTTATAAAAAAAACTAAAATTCAAGAGATAAGATGTCTTCTGTCGATACTAACATCTGAACATTGACTAGAGCAATAAAAAGGCTCATTTTGAATCTCAGATTCTGTCGTTTTTTTCATAAGAGAATAGATACAAAATGCAGATATCATGAATATACTTAAATAGGTAATGATTCCCATGGTTTGAAAATATGTTATTGCATTCTCATCAACATTTGAAAACAAAATAGGTACATGCATACATCCTATTTCATTTATCAAACAATTCCTAAGTTGAAAGTTGACCATCTTCTTGAATCTTAAATGCAAAATGTCAAGTCATAAGTGTTTTTATAACAAATGTTATATTATTCCTATGTTCCATCTGTCAGTAAGTAATAAATCTTAAAAGATAAGTCATTAATCTTAGGTGTTGAAGTTTTCTATAAATCCACCCTCATTTGAAAATAGCCTCAACAAAATTTTAATTTTGCCAAAAAATCAAAAGAAAAGCAGCACATGATTTTTCTTTATAAATAAGTAATTTTCTATAATATGATAAACACCAGATCTTTTTTAATACAGCAAATTGATAAAATTTATTGTTCTTCCATTTAATATATGTGACTTTGAAAATTTGGAGCACTCAGTATGTTTCATTTTCAAAATTTTGTATTTCAAACCTGAGTCTATGTTGTTGTTGTGAAAATGGCATTTTATTTTTTCAAATAATGTACAAATCCCATATGCCTGCATCTAATATACTCATTTGTAACTTGTAGTACCCAGTTTACAATTTTGTATTTCAAACTTTGGTGAACGTTTTTTTCAAGAATATCCAATGGTATTATCAGCTCAAAATGATTTTGTTGACCTACAAATTGTGACTGCAAATCTAACCTTTTTGTATGTCTCCAAGAATTGTAAATGATTCTGCCTGAGAAGACCTGCAACCAAACTGACCAGTCTCTCTGGTTCTAATACAGCCCCATTTGTTTCTAGTGGACGATGAAGATCAGCAGCAGCATATCTTTCAAATTCTGTGCTGAGCATTTTATCGATCAGTTTCAACATTTCCTTGAGTTGTGAGGGGAGATGTCGTAAGCTTGTAACCTATAAGAAAACAAATGGTAATTTCAGAGTACAGAACTAATGTATTTGATACCCTATTATAGAACAAAAATGGTAATTGCACAGTACAATACTATCTGTTATTATTCATGTCCAACAGGGATTGCAGAATCATCATGATTTCAAAATATACATTCAACAAATAAACTTGAAATTATTAATTAACGATGAGATTGAAACCTTTGGTGTAAAAATTGAAACTTTTCCTAGAGATCAATTACCCTAACGCCAAACTGATATTTTTGCACTTGACGCGCGTTTCGCTAACGAGGTTAGCATCTTCAGGAGAAGAAAATTGATAATTGAGTATCAATTTTCCTATCGGGTCCTACCACATGTTCTACATCGTCGGACTCTCATATAGTCATAAATACTATTCCTCTATCCACAAACCACAGTTTTCACTTTGTCAAGATGGGAGTTGGGGATTAAGGAGAATTATACCTCGGCACCAAATCGCAAAGGAGTCTTGATAATGGCTCCAAGTGGGAGCCGAAACGTCGACAGAAGACCGATTCCAGACGCGGTTCAACCGTGAGTTCCAGTAATCACATATCCGGACAGATATATTGAACAGATTTCGTTGAAATTGTGAGCAGTTAGGAATCAAAATCACCTGACTCCAATGGAGTTGTCTACTACTGTTAGTGGGGATTAGTTTCTCTTTCTGTTTCAAAAATTCCATCACAAGCTTATGTTGTGTACTACTGTCAATATGCAATTCATTTTTCCTACCCCTCCTGAAAGTTTCATCAAAAATTTAGGCTGTGTATGACCGTTGGAACCACTCATTTCAGCCAAATTCATGATGCAGTTCATTATAAACAACCCTAGTTGATTTAATCTATATCCACCAGATTCCTCAAGGCTGTGAGGATAATTTAAAGTTTTGGGGGATACTACTCTGGCTGGCAGTTATGATACTATGATGAGTGATTTTACAAATACATTTCACAAGTCACATTCAAAGAAGATTGTATAAGGTATAGAGAAAATACTACAAAGTTACTTCTCTCATTCTCAATTATCATGCCATATTTCATTGGATATTATGCTGACATTAATTGTAATCATATGTGGGATCCTATTTTGTTGATTGTGCTGAAATGATGGTTTCATTATTTATAGCTCGTTCATAGACCACACTTGTTCTTACATCTTACTGTAAGAAAGTTGTCGCAATGAAGGCGTTCATACACAATACGCTAAAGTAAAAGTGCCTTGTATGAAAGTCATTGATTAGCATTGTCTACGATACATTAACCACTTTCTTAGAGATATGGTAAATTTAAGCATATGAACCAGGCATTAGTGTGAAAGTATTTTTTGAGAAATTTAGGATCACTTACAAATTTGATTTCAAAATTCAGGGAATAAAAGTTATAGGTTACCTACCCCAGCTAACTCCTTGGAAAGTACTTCCTGGGTTCCAGAAATCAGCTCCAAGGCACCCACATAATCTGATGAACTCAACAGAAGTTGTAGAGTAGGCTGAGTTTGTAGAACAGTCGACATTAATTTGAGTTTATCTAGTAAAGTTACAAAGTTTGCTTTAGACCTAGCTAAACCAATCAATCTCAATGAATCTTTGGCAAGGGTCTTGTCCACTTTTTGAACTTTGGAACGAAGAAGGCGCACCTCATTAGTAGCAGTACCCATCTGCTCCATTATGGTGTCATGAGATGTCATTGCATGGAAAAAAGCGCCTGACTTCCTTGAAACTTGTTGGGCAATTTGTTCTTCAACAATATCCAAGTAGTGACTGAGTTCATCTTGGAGCTCATGTTCAGTTTTCTTCCTCTGAAATACTTCGGCAAATATTTTAGGCTCATTCAGTTTGAAGTTTTGGTTCAAGTATATATCAGGTATGCTACTAGTGTTGAAATCAGAATGTTTTTGTTTTGGTTTGGAATTGTTGATATCAAACTTAGTCTGACAGTGTTTTTTGTATCTCTTTCCATATTTTCGCAAGAACACGTCAAAGTGGGCCCAAGTTATTTCTGGAAGGAATGGGCTTTTTTCTATAACTGATTTTTCGACAAAGGTGTCCCCCCATGTTTTCGTAAAGAAATTGGATTGTTTTCCACGATTCGGGTCTGTTAAAACAGCCGGCAAGTGTTGAGAGGCTGTATACAAAGACCATGGTTCTTCTTCTCCGTTCATTATAGCTATGGGGGGTGACTTATTTTATTACCTAATTTTGAAAGTTTTTATTAACGGAGACATCCTCAAGTAACTATGCAAAACAGATACACGTTTGATTTGTCATTTGTGATTTTTGTCATTTTTGTGACATATAAACTTTTGACACTGTCATGCCATTGGGCGCGTTCAGCCGCGCTAGCGCTAGGCAAGCGCTGAGTAAGCGGAGGACGAATTTGATCGCTAAGTGACAGCGCTAGCTCTAGCGGTCGCCATTTTTTCCAGCGAATTTATTTTCCGCTAAGTTGGTCAGCGGTTCCATATGGCAATGACAACCTACAATTCTAACCTAAACCGAACCTAAGTTCAATTTTTGTATTTGGGTTTTATAAGTGTCTGAGGATTATTTATGGCGGAGAATACAACCGTAGAATTCAATGTTGACGGAAAAATAATATGTGGAAATATACCAACAATATTTTCCTATACCTACAATGAATATTGATTCAAATGTATACTTTCTGATTCTTTTTAGTTGTTCGTTACTTACTTCCATAACATTTCTTGACATTCTAAAATGTTCACAAAAGTCTCGCGGTGGGTAATAACTTGGAATTACTTCATCGAAATAATTTAAATTTCTAACAGGATTTTCTGCTTCTAATGCTAACATTTCTAAATTTTCTTCTTGTCTTTCAAATACAGGTGGAATCAATTCCACAATATTATTATCATCCGCAAGTTATTCCAAGATTAAGTAATTTTTAAGGTTTTCCATTCAAGGCGCTTTATATTGAAAAAATATAATTTAAAGGTTATGTGATATGTGATGTGTTTATCTGTTTGTCGGAGAACATCAAAGCATAGACGTTCAGCCACCTTCTAGCGCTTTCATAGAGCGCCGCTGCCAGCGCTAACTTTGCGCTAGCGTGGCTGAACGCGCCCATTGACATGACAATAGAGGACTTCGTTCCAAGTTGCCAACATCAAATATTCGGACTCAAAATTCTACTCGCTTCCAACGTTCATATATAGGAAAGTTACGAAATGTCATAATATCGATTCCTCCATATTGCGGGGGCGTCAATGAGGTTAAGGTGAAATTCCACGATATACTAATATGCAAGTGGATTTCAGTTTCTGGCATCTGATTGGTAGATAACAACAGATTGCAAAAAAAATACCTGCTTCCCTAATAAGATCGATGAATATTCGAGTATATTGAAAATCTAACTTATGGTGTTCAATACTGATTGTCAGTTGAGAAAAAGTGTGGATATACTCTTCGTATTTGTATTTGGTTTGACAGATAATTCAACTCGATCTGATCTCGATATATATGAAAATTGAAAACAAAAGCAAATGAAAAATTGATGACTGTGTATGGTTGGTGAAAATCCGAAGGGAATACCCGTGTTTGAAAAAAAAAGTGGGACTGTTCCTCCTGCAGCAAGAAAGTTTGCCGGAGTATGATAATTACTCCTATATGAAATGGAAAGTATTTGGGTTTACCAGTCGTTCAAGGATCTTTTTCCGAGGCCAAGAAAATGTTTGAGCTTTGTATTATACTTTGAACGTTATCTACGTCTTCTAATGTATAGTGTTAAATTTATATAGGAATCCAAATGAACTTATGAACAAAATGCCTCTTCAAAGATATCGCATTGTAATCATGCAACCAATTATGATATAGTCCATTCATACAAAATGAGTACTATGATTATTCGTGAATGAAATCTTATCCTAATAAACTTATCCTAATTGAAAAACTAGTAAAATGTTACTCTAAGAAACTCCTTACACTATTGAAACTTGAACAAACGACTTAAGATACTTGCAAAATGATTCCCTAAACCCCACAAAGACAAGACAGAATACAAAACGCAACGCAGGTTCAGGTATGCTGTAGGCTGTGTGTTGAAATGAAATAGTTTTGCTATATTTTGCATCATATATTGTGTTTTATGTTTTTGATTTGGAACTTTTTATTATCTAAGTGTGGCAACACTGATGTCAAGTTGTAGTTATGCTTTTTGATATTTGACAAAACGTAGAAGTGTATTGGTCTCATTGCCGCTATAAGAGTAGAACACGTTTTTTGTTAAAACTAAATAAAATATCTTGGCATTTTCTCGTTTCTTCGAAAACTGTTGTTTCAACAAACCACCCAAACTCCAACAGGTGGGAGCATCTCGTTCTACCCACATTTCGTAACACCCACAGTGCATAACACCCAAAGTGCGTAACACCCAAATGTCATAACACCCAAATTTCGTGTTATGCCCACACTTACCGAACATACCCGAATGATGCGCTGTTGCCAAGTTCATCCTTCTTTTAGGTTAGGTTAGTTAGGTTAAGTTATATTGGGTTAACAGGAAATTGCAGAATATCCGGTAAATTTTGCAACAGTGCATCATTCGGGTATGTTCGGAGAGTGTGGGCATAACGAAATTTGGGAGTTATGACATTTGGGTGTTACGCACTTTGGGTGTTATGCACTGTGGGTGTTACGAAATGTGGGTGTTACGCAGCGCACCCCAACAGGTTATGGGCCCAGTCGTTATTTAAATAAACATACTCAATCACATTGGTTATTCGTTAAAAGAATAATGAGATACTTATTGGGAACCACGGGTTATGGCATAACATACCATAAACAATCTGATCATCCTCATTTAGTAGGCTATTCCGATTCAGACTATGCTAGCGACTGTGAAACTAGACGGTCAACCTCAGGATATGTTTTTAAGATAGCGGATGGACCAGTAACATGGTCAAGCAAAATTCAGCACAGTGTAACACTTTCTACAACAAAGGCAGAATACCTTGCTGCTTCTGAAGCTACAAAAGAGGCTATGTGGCTCAAACAGTTACTCCAGGATATTGAGGAGTGCTCTGACGAACCAATTCCAATTTACATTGATAATCAGAGCACAATAAAATTAATAAGGAACCCAGAATACCATCATAGGACTAAGCATATTGACGTCCGGTTTCATTTTATACGAGAAAAATTTGAAAATGGAGATATTCTTCCAATTTATGTGAGAACTACGGAACAACAAGCTGACATCTTCACAAAAGCCCTTCCAAGGCCTATTTTTCAAAAACAACTCAATTTGCTTGGGATCTCTGAAGATAAACAAAACATACAAAATGTGGGAGTGTTGAAATGAAATAGTTTTGCTATATTTTGCATCATATATTGTGTTTTATGTTTTTGATTTGTAACTTTTTATTATCTAAGTGTGGCAACACTGATGTCAAGTTGTAGTTATGCTTTTTGATATTTGACAAAAAGAAGTAGTCGTATTGCCGCTATAAGAGTAGAACACGTTTTTGTTAAAACTAAATAAAATATCTTGGCATTTTCTCGTTTCTTCGAAAACTGTTGTTTCAACAAACCACCCAAACTCCAACACTGTGACTACGCAACAAATCTTTTTTTTTACAACAGAGTAACAAAGACACCAAGAGACAGAGACAATCAGGAATCAGCCACATAGAACATATATGTTTGTGTGTTCTGTGACAATTTCTTTGCACTTTTTCTGTTTATCTTTGCTTCTATGGGGTTATGCCACCCATAGAGATTTTTAATTTACCCAATTTACCCCAGGATTGCCAACTTCGTTTTCCCCAAATCCTGCCCCTAGCCTCAGGTACCCCTTCGCCTATAAATTCGTGACATTTCGTAACTTTCCTATATATGAACGTTGCTCGCTTCCAAAAAATCAGTATTTTCAGAAAAATACCCATATTTCTTGAAGCTCATGCGCTAACAAGGAGTACTATGCAGAGTTGCCGTTTTGTAATACAATTGTACTTCTGTAGTACATTTCAGTCATATTTAGTACGTCAGTACAATACTTTCGAATCTAGTACAAAGATAAAAATCTGTCATGTTTCGAAGTTTTGGCTGGCCTTGACAGGAAACCAACCCGGGCCCAGCATCGAATCGACTGAGGCTCGATTCAGACAGATCCGAAATCCGATCGTACGACGATCCGATAGCTTTCTGATTGGTCTAGATTCAAATTTACGATACGATAGCTTTCTGATTGGTCTAAATTTGAATTTAGACCAATCAGAAAGCTATCGGATCGTCGTACGATCGGATTTCGGATCTGTCTGAATCCAGCCTGATTCGAGAATACACGTTAGATGCAGAAACGCATTCTATTTTAAGGTTAGTGTTTTCTTCGTTTCAACAAAACATGTAGACATAATGTTAGTATTTCAGATAATGAAATAATGAAGCAAATTTATCTATCTATTCCCATGTTCTGTCTACGTTAGGTTAGTCGAGTTCTACTCACAGTGTATAACCTAACTTCTGAGATTTGGTATCGTTTAGTACAATTTCGCAAGATCTGGTACAAAAAAAATCTGGTGTGGCAACACTGATACTATGTCAAAACTCACGTGCTTTCAGCCAATCACATATCAGTTTAAGGAAAAAATATAATTTTTTTTGGAAATACTGTTTTTAGAGAAGAGAGTAGAATTTTTGAATTAGTGTTGATCAGAACGGATCCTTTCATACACTATTCATTGCAAAATTTCACTTCCCTGGTGTTAGACATTTCCACGAATATTTCAGGTTGGGAACTTGGACCAAAGTCCTCTATTGGCAATTCAAGATTAGATGCCAGCGCTAAAGTGGCAAAAATTCGAACCACTCTCGAGTACATTGTTATCATTGCTGTCGTGTTTTTCATATATATATTAATACCAATATGAGTAATACCTGATTAGAGCTAATGTTAACTAAGTGAAGCCGAGTTATATCTCTGTTGCAGTCCCACAATCCGGTTTCTTTCATTTTTTGCGCATGCGCGATTTTTTACGTCATATGACAATTTCATTTTTTTGGTTATGTTATTTTAATGTCAAAAAAAAAACAAACAAGATCATGAAGATTTCAAGAATATTGAATATATCTACGAATGTTGCAGTACGGAAAATTCAAAGTGCATTTTGCTTTCCCAGGAAGTTTGGAAGGTTTCCCTAATGATTGAATAACTAAATGAGTTCTATTGCATATTAACTGTGATGTGAAATGATGTGTAGTGTTCAATGATACAAAATTAAAAATCTTTCATTGATCTCGAGACCAAGTTTTCATCAATTTCGAATAGGAGAATGAACTGCTGCAAGAAGATGACTGCTCAATATGGTCAATATATAAATATGTGTGAAATTGATAGGCTTTAAGTTTCACCGATTGAAATATTCAGTATCAAATTTATGTTACTCATTTTTAATGTCCATTTATGAATGTAATTTCAAAATCTATGAATTCAGCTAAAAACAAATTCGTTGAAATAAAGATTGTTTACTATAAAGGATCAAGCGCCAAAGTTGAGATACTATGCTCATTCTGTTGTGTTACTTGTGATTGAAAGCTCAGAAAACAGGGAAGAAGATGGACACTTGGTCGGTTGGTGGTATGCACGAAATAAATAAGACATTTGTATCATGTAGGCAAATCAGAATTATACAAACATTATCCTAAGAAACCAGGGTTATACGAAATGCCAGGGTTGTGTATTTGTTATACCATTCGAATTATCTAGTTTCTTCATCAAAGAATAGCAAATATACTATAAACATTGACTAATTAGCTATATTTTTCATGCATATATAATACTCACCATATCACTGTATCTATCCACAACTGCAAAGGAATATAAGGATTCTGACAGGCTACTGTAGATTTGATTTAAGTGTGAATAGTTTTCATTTTGAATAATCCTTATTGGTGAACGAAATATGAAATGCTCAAAAATGAAATTATATCTGCCAGGATCAGAGTAAATTGCATGTATTTCTGCTTCTCTTGAACGCTTTCATGAATGGAAAAATATATGAAAATGTGCATTCCAAAAGAATATGCAATAAGTCGCCAGTTCTAGTAGCCACCAAATAAACTGCCAGGATAGCAAGGAATTTTTCTTGTGAAATTAGTACTCCATATTTCTAAATACAGAATTTGATCTGGATTTCTAGTGAGTGTTGTACAGTGATTTCTCATAATGAACATTGTTCAGGATACATCAATATGGATTGATTAACTATGATTACAGAATCCAAATTTGAACAGTAAATTACTGAAGCGACAATCCATGCTTCGAGTAGGCTTGATGAACTTTCTTGGGTTTTTTATATTTCTTCTTCTGGTATTTAATTTGATATGTAATTTTATATTTATGTGTATATATATATGAAACTGAATTTTTCTGCCATGACTCTCATCCAGTGCATGTCGCCAAAGGCTGAAAATGACCAGGACACGTCATGCTGTGGACAGCAGTTTCGCCCTATGGGGCTCATCAGCATGGCGATATATATAATAATTTCAGAAAAATTGTATTCATATTTCTCAATAGTTACATCATCTTTGGAAGTCGAAAAATTGCAGGATTCACAAATATGAAGGATGGGTATTCATTAAAAAGACAGAAAAGGTTGATTGAGATTGTAACCACATGGTCATCATCAGTTGATGATGCCAGAGACAGCGGATATTGGAGAATTGATGAGTACGTAATTTGAAATAACTATTCCATAAATTCAAGAAAGATCGGCAATCCTGTTATACACACAACCATTTTCAAATACATATTCAGTATCAATTTGGAATTTATATACTTATTGGAATGAGAAATTTATTGAAATGACTAAAAGTTAAAAGCGCGCAATTTCGTACCATGTTATGTTTAGTTAAATTCATAGTAGGTAATAAAACATTTGAAAAATAATCTCAAGCTACAACATATTGTATACAAAACGAAAAAACAGTCAGACAAATTATTACTATATATATATAAAGGGAAAATTTTTAAAGTAACTCATACCATCCAGAAATTTATTCGAATAAAAAGAACGATGCAGCAGATTTCGCAATCACCGTCCTGAACTTCTAGATTTATCATATATATTCTCAGTAATGTAGACAGGTTGTTATCTTTGTTGAAAAATAAGAAATAAAAGTTTTTTCATTTACGTTTTTTACTGTTCTCCGCATTCTTTACAATATACGATTTGAAAATCCTGATGTACATATTGTTCTACCTCTATACATCAGCAGCAGCAGTCTAACAACATGATGTGATACATTTAACATTAGTTATATAAGTCTGTTCAATATAGAGATTGAAAGTTATTTGGACACGTTATATTCACATCATTGTTCTACACAAAATACCTTTTGCAATTATGAATAACATTTATATACTGGGATTGTTACCCTTTTCCCATCATCCTCCTATATTCCATACTCACAAATCTATGCATAATGATGTAGCAGGTGATGGTGATATCTGTTGATAAATGAAACACTACATTACTATCAGATGATCATTAGCACCACGAGACATCAAATTCTTTGATTTCAAGTGTCCCAGAAGTTTCTTCAAACTCTCAGTTTTTTTAACATATCGTCTGTTTTTTGTTGCAGTTGGCGTATTTTCCATCTTTGTCTGGGATCACAACTGAAAACAAAAATAACATTGAAATTTTGTGCTTGGAGACTAACAGACGAACTGGAGGTCTATTTTTGTCGTTCACAACTGAAGCATTCGCAAATATGGTCAAATTCTAAGATCAAGTTGCTATATATATATATATATATATGTATATATATATATATATATATATATATATATATATATATATATATATATATATATATATATATATAACAGTATTGTTTTAAAAAGTAACAATGTGACATTATTTTTGTGAGGTCACTGCGATGTATACATTGGGAATTCAAGAATTTGAACATTTATTCAGAAAACAGAATTAGGACAGATTTTACCGACATTGCCAGCAAACTGACTGAACATTTTTTTACATTACCCTCTTCCTTTCAAGTTATTTCATAATCAATTAGTAGGAAACTTCAACAAAGCATTTTTCATTCAAAAATTGAAATTAAGAAAGAAAAATCCTTGGTTCATATGGAATAAAAAATCTGACAAGAAACAGAAACTTCTCACATTACATTAGAAATTAGAAAATTCTTGAATATTATTGGATTATTGAAAAATATTCAAGAATGAAATCAATAATGCAATTATGGTGCAAATCAAAATTTTTCAATAGACTATATTTCTCGAAAATATTTCAGAAATCTTTATGGTATATATTCATATTCTTCTTATTACCTATTATATTATTCAATAACCATTGCAATATTCAATATTGAAAGTTATTCATGATTCACCAGAATAATGTTATGGAAAATCCACATAATTCAAGTAGAATATTGGATTACCTGAATTGTTTATCTCAGTGGAGTTCTATGTCATTAGTACTCTAAGGGCCGGTTTATAACCATCAGTTTTTATCCTTGTCACTGCCGAACATTATCCACGTGCACCTCCTCTTTTCTTTCATCTATCTGACAGATAACTCATTTATTCTTGTATTGAAAAACTGGCCCTCAATCGCAATCCAATCCATAGCGATGTTTGTATAGTACTTTGAAGCTTGGAAGGTGCCAACTTCTAAACTGAAGTGTTTTCTTTCAAATAATAGTATATTATGCAACGATCGTGTAATGATGGTTATTAATATATGAGCATACACCGGGATACGAAACGAGCCGAAGGTGAGTTTCGTAAAAATATTATATTATTAGGTATTTATATTGAACAAATGATTGTAGGTAATCAATCGTATTTTTTTGAAAAATTCTACAAAATTGATGGTATAACCACGAAAAATAAAACAATGAGAAATGAAAAAAAAACAATTAAAACAATCTCTGCCGAGGTCAGGATTTGAACCCGGACGTTTTTGATGGCTGCCCTCGCCATTGACCACTAGGCCATGAGGGCTCATTGGATATATTCGAAAATAAAAACATATATGTGACCACGGCCATCAAACCCGGAAAACACCCAAGAATCAGAAACATATATGTATTGCATTTGTCAAATGAAAAATATAATCCTTTCGATTGTATTTTTTCTTGTGTAAGACATCTGTGGATGAGTCGCTGGTAATTCTTCTATATCACTGCTATAAGACATTTTCATTCGATTATCGAAAATTGACGAAATTCTTCAAAATTTCATTACCTACTGATTTTGACTTGACAAACGTCAAAATACAAAGCTTGCACATCATGCTTGATTGAAAAATAATGGGTTTCTATTGGTTGAAAATCTGTATCGTAATGAAAATCTGTATCGTAATGGATTTCATTATAAAACGGGTTGTGGGCATATAAGTGTATTATTAGAGTACGGGTGTAGATAAAATTATATAAAATTAGTTTTATGACAACAGAGTTTCTCCATAACTGATTTCAGCTAAACTAAATCAGGCAACTTGGCAACCACGCATTTCCGCACCTTAGGAACCGGGTTTTTGTATTCTCGTTACCATAGCAACGGTTGCCATGGCAACAGTTTTTCCGTAACTGATTTCAGCTAAACGAAAGTTGAACCAATTTCATTCATAACAAAACAATATTTTGTTCAATAAAAAATACAAACATCCTGAGTCAATACGCTCAAAATCTCGGAATCCGCGCAAAATCCTCACAAACGTCCTATTAATCCACGGTTATTTCGCAGTGATGAAAATGTTCACAAATGGAGTAATTAGTGGTAATAATTCACATGGCAGCACTGGTTAACGGCTAACAGTAACGTCATGTATGGTAGCGACTTCAACTCAATTTCATGAAAACCCGTAAACGTTATATTTCATAACGTTAACGTTTACGTTAAGGTCTACGTATTGCAACTCTCTAATGACGTGGCATTGGATAACCGTATACTCTATTATTCGTGGTGCGACCCGACTTGGCGAATTCATTTAAAAAAATATTATCAAAGGAATAATATTACAAAGTGGACTTGGAAAACTTTCCCTTAAGTAGTACTTAAGACCCCCAAATATAGAGAAATTGAGACCTAGTTCGCAGGCAGAAATAAATGGATGGCTGTCAGACAACTGTGAGAATGGCAGCCGTTATTTTTGTCGATTGTACTATAGTTGGAGGTGGGTGGTCATGGATGATAGTGCTTTCTATGGGACTGCCGCCTTATGGGTAACTCTGGTAACAGATGAGTAACGAACTTCTCAAAAACCATCTCCCATTACTAATCACATGTCAATACAAATATTATTCAAGTTTGCGACACCAAAAGTTATTCTTATAATCATCAAATGAAAGTAACAGAAGGGAATACTAGTCGATGGGACGATAATCCTGATATTAAAAAAAAAACTAGTTCACAGTTTTAATGAAAACTATTTTAATAGAACCCAATTATCGCATTATCCTAATAATAGCACTTCAAAAAGTTATCTACTTATAATCCATGTGATAGGGTGCTATGATATACCTAACGAAAATTATTTTGAATGGTAATGGTTCGGACTTCCATTGTCTATATTTTTAACTCTACTGAAACCTGTTGCTAAGAGATAAGGATTAAAATGCAAATCAAATGAAAAAAATCGAATAAAAATCAAATTTTTGGTCAATAATGAAATTAGGGATTGATTGATCAAAGAAAGTACTGTTGTTACAAAAAAACCGAGATTTCGAATATGAAATATGAGTCAAAAAAGAATTTTTAAATAACGAAATAAAATGAAATAATATTGAGGTATCGAATATGAAATAGTAGTCAAAAAATGTAGATAAAGAAATTGAATGAAATATCATGAAAAAATGTTGAAACCAAGTTTCAAGTTGAGTGTACTCAAGACGTTTCGATTGCTGGTATCCGCAATCGTCTTCGGGTGATGACTGGAGGATTATTTTACTTCCTTTATTGAAGAATATTTTTGACGTTAAATGTGAACAATTTGATTAGGAGCTGGATACTGTTACGCAATCTCCTAGTGCCGGCCCTGTTGCTCGTGAACGCAAATTAATATGGGGGTCGAAGGAAGATCGTTTACCTGCGAAATCTCGTCACGCGTGGAATATTCCATCATCGAGATCTGACTGGAAGATTCTCCATAGGCGTGAGCAAGTATATATACGGAAGCGATTCATCGCTACGGCTAAATTTCTAGTACAGACTTGTCAGAGTGTTGGCTAGTTTTGCTGAGCAATTTGAGTGATTGTATTGTATGTATTGTGATAAAAAGTTGTAATAAAAGAAGTTCAGTGTTGTTTGGAGTTTTAATAAACGTACCAAAGGAAATATCGTAGCAGTGGTGTCAAAAGTAGGAATTTTGCTGATAAATAAAAACAATTTATGTTGTACGTACGATACAATGGAGGACATATTGAAATTTGTACAAAAACATTTCGCGGATTTGGAAAGACGACGACAGGAAGATGAAAAGCGACGGCTGGAGGAGAAAGAATAGGAAGGAAAGCGACGGCAGGGAGAAAAGCAAGAACTAGAAGAAGTGATCCAGAAAATCCTCGAAAATGAAAAGAAGGAACGAAAAGAAGGACTCCATAAAATTCTCGAAAAAGAAAAGAAAGTACGAGAAAATGAAAGGAAAAACCGAGAATTAGAGCGAGAAAATGAAAATAAAGAAAGGGAAAAAGCTCTCCTGAAGAAAGAGAGGAAAACTCTAGAAAAGCAAAAGAGTGAGTTGGAACAAATATAAAAAGAACGGAAATCAGTCTTCCAGAAGGTTCTAGAACACTAAGGAAGGTTCTTCGAGCATGTGTTGAATAAAACCGAAGTACGAATGGAAGAACTGAAAGAAGAACTAAAAGAAGACCTGAAAGGAGACCTGAAGGAAGATGTCAAGAAAATCGACGATCAATTCAATAAGAAAGGAGATACAGTGCGAGAGGAGATGAAAGGACTAGAAAAGAGAGTCGAAGAGCAAATAGCTCTTCCCAGGAACCAAGATCACCAAGACAGGGTTGCCATATAAGAAATTTCCGTAAAATCGCCGACTTGATGGACAGTCGTCTTGGTCCATGTATCCGTAGACAATTTGAGGCTGCGGTAGAGAATAATGGATGAGGCGAAGAAGAAAGAGCTACGGCACTCATGGTAGCTCTGAGAGGGCCAGCTTTGGGTATACTGCAGACGATACAGAAGAAATATGGGGACCTGATTTCTGCATTAGAGTTGAAGTATGGCGATCAACACCGAGAAAATATCAGATGAGAGTCTGCAAGAATTCGCAGCAGATGTGAGACGACTCATTCAGCTGGCTTATCCAGAAGCACCTGGAGATTTTAAGTGGCAACTAGCAGTGCAGATATTTATAGACGGACTAAGAGACCCAGAAATCCAAAGAACTCTGCTATTGACAAAATGAATAAAATGGAAGTTATATGCACCATAGACACTGGTGCTGCAGTTTCCTTGGTACGCAGCGACATTCTTCGGCCTGGAAGCATGAAGCCTATTTCTTCCAACATCGTATTTCGGACAGTCATTAGTGAAAATGCACCTGTTCGAGGAGAGGCTGAAATAACATTGATTCTTGGGCGACTCACCATCATAGATACAGTTCACGTCGCAGATATAGAAGATCAATTTATACTCGGAATGGACCTAATCAGTGACTATGGATTTTCATTCGACAATGAGCAGAAGAGGTTCGGAGGAGATGAATTTGTCCTTTCAACCCAAGCGGAAAAGGCAATGCCTGTAAAACTGCATTTAATGAAAACTGCGAGGATTCCTCGATTTCCGGCCGGATAAAGTAATTTGGGCTGCAGTTGATGAAGACCCTGGGTGCTATGTTGGAGTACTCCAACCATTCGATGAATCCCCCAGCAATTTGGTGTTCGCACGAGCCTTAGTTAAAATGAAACAAACGATTTCTGTAAGAGTTGCCAACGTGTTTCCTGGGGAAATAACCTCAGATGCATCTTCACGGGCTAAAGAATCGGCCTCCTTGTTGCCCTTGTGACCCTCATGTCCGGGTATCCAAGCTAAGGTGACTCTTTCTTGGGTACTTAGCTCCTTGAGTGCGCTCAGACAGCTTCCCACCAGTCGTGAGAAGATTTGATATGAGCTGAGCGCCTTAGGGCAAGTTGTACATACTCCAGTCAACTGTGGTTCAAGTGAACCGAGTTCAGTTGTCAAGCAACAAACGATTCTATTGGCTAATGATAGGCCTCTATGATTGCCTCATTCACATGTACGACCGCTTCCTTTAGACTATCTGTATGTTGTCACTCTCTGAGTGTCTTTATATGTAGCCTTCCCAGTCGGTTTCACGTGGATTTCTGAATTTTGCAGCAATATGGAAGGTGAAACTAGATCGAATCAGATGTGTCTGTGATCAGAACACGATGGCTCATCCATACCATCCAGTTTCCAGTGAAGTCGCTTGCTCTACTCGTAACTCGTACTTAGTGTCAAAAAGTTGGTTCCTTGCCTCTGTTGGCTGATTACTTATCCATAATGCCAAAAGATGGCAATTAATGCAGAAAGAAGTGGAATTTTCGGTCAATATCGTAGATCTTTTATGTTTTGAAGATTATTTCATTGCCCTACTTTATTTTCCTGTATATATTTTAATTTTCAACTCTTTTTTGAAGCTTCAATAGCTTTCTCTCAACATTCCCAGGATGTCTTTCAGTCTAACCTTTGTATTAAAGTCTATATACAAGGGCCTAACCATTGTTTATACGTATATAGTTAGTCAACCATATGGAAATATAATTGAAAGGATAGGGGGATAGGGGTAGATGGCACTAGTGATTTCGTTTCCAAGTCATGTCTTTTCCTTTTTTTTTTTTTCACGGAAGTCGTATACATCCTTAGACAATGGGGAAGATGACCCAAAGCTTTTAGTAGGTGGCAGCACGACTGCATGTGCCTAACGAGTGATTTTGCAGGTTATGTTTTATTTTTATTTTAATGAATATTTTCAAAAGATACTTAAGAATCATAAGGATGTTTTCTCCAACCGATAGATATGGATGTTTGTCTGTACCAGAACCGAAAAGTTTGTTGAGGGAACGTGGTGGATCCCTCAAAGGTAAAAGTAAGATCTATGAGTGAAAAGTAAAAAATTCAAATTGATTACAGAGGTGTTTCGTTAAAAATCATCATAATAACCATCTACTGGCCCTGCTACGTTCTTTTGTAAGTGACTGGAGCATAATCTAGAATGTTCAGAAGCCTGAAAGCTCTTTCTTTTCAGGGCTACTTCCCACTGCTTTTTCAGTTTTGTTTCTTTTGGAAATAAATGCGTACCTACATTTTTACATCCGAATGCACTACATAAGACCATTTTATGTCGATTTCAAATCTTTATATTCTTAATTATTGCAAAGAAGGGACGTTTAATGTTTTGAATTGTTGTCATTTGACTTGAGAGGCTGTCAAAGGTACATGCAGTGGTGGCGCTCCTAGTGGTAGACTTTTGCAGCCGTCATCCCTATGGTCGTAGCCTGAATCACACATTTTCTCAATTACTTATATATACCACCAAAAGATGGCAATCATTCCCGAAACAGAAGTGGATTTTTTTTGTCACTGTCGTATAACTTTCATGTTTTGGATATTACTTTAGTGCCTGAACTTTTATTTCCTTCATGAACTTCTATCGTGAACTCTATTTTGACATTATCTCTCTTTCAACATTTCAGTCAAGCTGACATACAGAAATCTGCACCTATTATACCCGCCAAAGAAGGAAACTTTGACGTCAAGTGAACTGAAATGTCGACACATTATATTGTAGGTGGCATGTGGCATGGTGGCGAAATAAATACGCTTCAAAAGCGGAGCTTACTCTGATCCAGTGACCTGGGTGTCCTCTGCAGTGTATTTTCCACATCTAACACCGTCAGTAAAAAGATTTCTCTTTTGAACATTTTGATGAATCTGTCATATACGTTTGATTATACATGCGATAGATGTCACGACCTAGTGAAAGATGAAGTAAAATATTTCTTATGAATCGTTCCGCTCTTGTTCCCCTCTAGAAGTATTTTCCATAGTGTGCACAAGACAAAGAGAGAATTATTTGTGAATTTCTACATACTGCGAAGAAAGTTATATGAAATTAATTTGCTACTACGTCGATTTTCTGTTTTCGTTCGACTCATAAGATTTCTATAAATTCATCTTTTTCTACATGGTAAACTTCACGAAATAGGCAAAATCTGTTCGCTGTTGAATTATCTCTTATCTAGTTCACTCGTAATCCCTGTGTGAAGTGTATTTGTGATAAAAGTATTTCCGGTCTTTGCTATACGAAACGCCGAGTATTTCCCGCAGTATTATGTGTATCCACAGAAAATGTCGCGTTTCAGCATCAAAATTGCAATTTCAAGAAAATTATGTTATTCCTATCTATCAAAATTACGAAATCTTTTAGGTGAGTTTAGAACAGGTATTTCTGATTTTTGATGACTCTTCAGAGGGAGAATAGTGACTGCTATATTATGTATTGCTCTTTACCTTGAAACACTACTACTCTTCCAGTGCCTGATTTTTCAGGAATTTACCCCCTTACTTTTCAACATCATACTAGTCCAATAAACACCAATAATTACAAGGCCAAAATGAAGAAATATTGGAATATTCTCCACTTCTGTTATTTGATGTTTAATAATATCACATTTTTTGTGATAGCCTGGTTTTTACCTGAATAGTTCATATCAGATACCTAGCTAGTAGGTAGGTACCTACATATGTTAATTTTTTATGCAATTCATGTGGCTGGCATATGTTTTGTAGAGGTTTCACCTTATATGGTAATGGTAAAGACTCCGAATAGTGATTAGTATTACGAATGGGGCAGGTCGGTGTCAAATTATCCCTCTCGGTATTGATTCCACACCGCGTCCTTGTCTAGCAACTGATATCAGCAATTGAGTTGCCCTTCTCCCTTGTCTTTACAGACCACACGTGGCTTTATCTCCTTTCATGTGGGAAATTCGCCTGTTAGTGTGAAAGGGACAGTTATTCTGAATTTAAGGGAATACAGAGTGTCCCGAATTTACGAAAAAACAAACTCCAAATTTTTTGAAGATTGGGAATTTGACTGATATGTCGATAATGCGATAATTTATAAAAAAAATCCGAATAGAAGTTATTTTGATATCCGTAATGCCACATTTCAAAATTACTTTCAGATGTACAGTGTTTTGCATTTTTCCGCGATATTGTTTTCTCAAATGGAATAATCATTTTGTTTTTCTGTCAATACTAATGGTCCTAAAATGGTCTCATATAGTTCCCTACTCAGCTTTGAATATTTTTTGTGAAATTTGGAAGTGAAGCGGAACTGAATGAAACAGCGGTAATTGAGTTGCTTCCGTTATTTCATTCAAGACAAAGAATAATTAAAAAACTATACAGAAACGAATTGCTAAACGTAACACAATGTTGTCCCAACAATATTTGACCTCGATCGAACTTTGGCACTTTCATTGACTTAACTGAGAAATCTGACAATATATACCAACAATATAGAGTAAGATCCCAGGGCCCCCTTATTTTTGAAGTTACGAATTTTACGGTATAGAGACTCTTCTATGTGTTTAAGAGTGTGTGTGTGTACTAACTAGTTTGACTAGGCGGCCCGTTCACAGGTAGCAGGTAAAAAGGTAGACAAAAACATAACTTACTTTTGTTAAATTCGAAGTGCTGATTTTTATATATGTCACATAGAATATTATTATAAATAAAAATTTCATATTGACAGACCGTTTCTGTGGGCGGTAATTCCTCCCAGACGCTTGAAACCTCATAAAAAAATTACCGAACTTTCGTTATATTCGAAGTCTTCTGCTTTATATATGATATTTGGGGGGCTATTTTAATACCTTTTGTGTACAGCCAGACCAATCCGAAGGGCCAAACATTCTCCCAGACACAAATAAAATTTTAATTAAGCTCCCCGAAACAATTAATTTTTTTGCCTACAAAGGGTTTGTTTTCAACAACAAATTATTGAGTTGAATGACAATTTATTATTATTATATTAATACAAAAATATAGAAATGCAGTAAAAATATGATCTTCCATTATAATTTACTTAAGTCTTAATCTTCATAGTCAGCTTCACTGAACAACTACACACCTCATAACTACTATAGTCGGGCTGTTCAAACGATATAATTCAAGGACGCGTGAACAGTAAATGCCTGCATAGCCACGCCTTCTAAACTGAAATAAATGTAGAACTTTTTACACTGTACTGTACTCATTTGTGCTTTGTATTTACGTGTGTTACGTTAATTAAATAATATGGATGGAAACACTCTTTCACCTCCAAGAAAAAGATCAAAAATAAGACATTCAACTGTAGAGGAAAAAGGTGTAATAATGAACACTTATAAAAAAGCATCCCAAGAGTTGATGGGAGGACGACGCGGCGACGTTTTTGTTGAGTGGTGTAAATCGGACTTGTAACATTGGGGAGAGGAACATTCAAAGAGTGCGTGCCGTTCACGTGATCATTCTATCTTTTCAGCGGCTACACTATAGAGTAGTTCTGAAAACATAATATATTGCTCTCGCTCACGCTCAAGCGCTTGCATAATGCCCCTACACTCGCACTTACAGCGGAACTTTGATTGTGTCTGGGAGAATGTTTGGCCCTTCGAATTGGTCTGGCTGTACACAAAAGGTATTAAAATAGCCCCCCAAACATCATATATAAAGCAGAAGACTTCGAATATAACAAAAGTTCGGTAATTTTTTTATGAGGTTTCAAGCGTCTGGGAGGAATTAAGGCCCACAGAAACGGTCTGTTAATATGAAGTATTTATTTATAATAATATTCTATGTGACATATATAAAAATCAGCACTTCGAATTTAACAAAAGTAAGTTATGTTTTTGTCTACCTTTTCTACCTGCTACCTGTGAACGGGCCGCCTAGTCAAACTAGTTAGTACACACACACTCTTAAACACATAGAAGAGTGTCTATACCGTAAAATTCTTTTCTTCGAAAATAAGTAACGTTTGGGGGCCCTGGGATCTTGGACTAATAGAAAACTACAGTGAGAAAATTCAAGTGACATGCGTCAAATTTATTAGCTGTCTTCATCTGACTCACTGAAGCAAAAGAACTAGAATATTTTAGTACGCTCTCATTGGTGCACTTTGGGAAGGCGTGGCTTTTACCGAATATGTCATTGAATCGCTTCTGTATACCTAGTAGTTTAATAATTCTAAAATATCCTGACAGACGGCATTCACAGGTGAAATGTTTTCAATTGAAGAAAGGACTTCAGAAAAAAAATCGAATACGAAAAACGAGTCGCACTAAAACAGTATTGACTGATGAAAACCAATCAGCTGTTAGTGTTGTAATGGTAAAACATTCTGAATTGAGTGTGAGAGAAATTAACAAGGATTTAGACTTATTGAAAAATCTTCAGTTGCCAGACGTTCAAAAAATTACAAATTTCACCCTTACCACGTGCAACGACTGAGAAATCGATGAAAGCAGATTATTTGAAGAGATTAGAGTTCTGTCGAACGATGCAAAATACCATTACGAAAAATGAAAGATTCCTTAGGAGCGTCATCCTGTTCGCCGACGAAATCAGTTTCCACAACTGGGTACCATTATTATAGTACAGAAAATTTAGAAAATTACTTGATTGGACCATATTTTTTGAAAGATAACTCAATGGACAAGAATATTCTCGATTCCTCAGCTCAGAGAAGACTTTCTTGGGTTAATGGAATACCTACTTTATGACATCATTGATGAGATGTGCCATCAGCTAGATGGGGCCCAGCACATTTTTCGGTGGAAATAATACTTGGGGAGTTGGATTGAAGGGTGTTTCAATTAGGAAATCCGGTATAAAAAATTCACTAAAAATCCATGTTGAACCCAAATCAAGATCTTTCATTAAAGTCGCAATTGCCAGATTGCATCTGTCAATTGACAGATTAAAAGTCACAATCGCCAGATTGAATCTCAATTGACACATTTAATCTGTCAATTGACAGATTAAAAGCCGCAATTGCGATATTTTTTTATTTTTGCTATGGCAATAATAAGCCGTCTTAAAAAAAACATCGAAGAGAATATTTTAAAATAAAAAACCCAGCAAGCCAAACCTGTACTTCTCCCTAAGAGTAGCTCAGCTCAACTATTTGAAATAAGTACTTTGATTGGTTCGTGCCTATTTGCAGCATCAAATATGGACTGCAATGAGTTGGTGGATACCTCGGTGGATATGCGCTCTCTTCATTTCCAGAATATCTCAGGTACCATACCGCGGAGCATGTATCAACTTATGGGATTTTAATTCCAGTTATTCGATTGAATGAATTTGCATTTGCGAATCTGAAAAAAATCTCATCCTAATAATACCCTCTTGTTCTCTTAATGAATTTATTACAATTTCATTCTGATTATCTCTACTCTATTAGAACTACCAATGTGCTGGTTTGAGTTCGAATGTATCCACAGTCGAATCCCTTTTTAGTTGTCTTGCTTTCATCTTTATAGAGAAACCGCATCTATCATTTTTATTGTACCTACATTATAAAGTCCTAGTGAATAACAGTCAAATCAGAGTTAGGTTTAGGGTATTTCAAAAGTTGCCAACCATCACAGTATGCTTCCTTGAAATATAACTTACATTTCAAACTGCTCATTATTTCTACAGTCTTTTGAAAGGGGCTGTGTATGTTGATGAATATTCCATTTATTCATTTGACATATATGATAATGATTTTCTTATGAGAGAATCCCAAATAATGGTAAGTATTTGCCCATAGGTGTTTCGTATATGATATTCCCAGTGCTTTATAACAATTGAAAAGAATTGATGGGCAGTAAGATGAAGAAAAAAGAATCATAGCTCTTACTTGTAGCCGCTCATCTCTGGGTAGACAAGAGAAAGAAATTAACAACAATACTCGGGTATGTCTGAAATGTTTCACATCTATAAAAGACGAAATTATAAAAACAGAAAATACTCCAGATTGTCTAAGAATCAATTATTTGAAACAAACCGATACTCAAACATATTTGATGTGCAATGCTCATGAAAGCATGGTGAGATTACCATTGACAGCTAGAAAACATATTTCAGTTGTGCGAAATATTTTTGTTCCGTTTGGTACACGTAGTTGAGTATATTTGGATGAGAGTGGTAGCCTCCTAAGGCAACTTATAACAGGACTCGAATTTGTTAATAGGCCTTATAATCTAAAGGGTACGGAAATATCCAAACTTCTTCAATCTCTAAGAAAAACTTGCGAAAAAATTAAAATTTTCTGATCATGGCAGTTTTGCTGATAAAGAATTGAAAACTATGACATCCCTATCTACGAACGATCTTGAAAGACTGTTTCCCATTTCCCCAATTACCCTTTCCAATGCTTATTTGGGATACATAAGCAGGGAGGATTCATTAACATAACTTTCTTCGACTTGTGTTCGAGTACACTTCAAAATAAGCAGTTGACATGGAGAATATTGGGTTTGGTTCAATCGATAGATATATTTTATCGCTCGGTACACGGTAGTTTTGCTAATCGGTTATGCAATAATGAACCAGAACAACGCAAAACTGGGTGTATATTGAAAAA
The DNA here is from genome assembly GCA_032362365.1 of Zygogramma bicolorata. Taxonomy (NCBI): domain Eukaryota; kingdom Metazoa; phylum Arthropoda; class Insecta; order Coleoptera; family Chrysomelidae; genus Zygogramma; species Zygogramma bicolorata. The sequence goes on along the minus strand of JAVJAQ010003786.1, from coordinate 137,682 downwards.
CTGACTCGTAATTTTTTATTTTTTCTCCTGCAAATAACTGAGATATCTACTGGCCTAAAAGCTCTGGGACACCCGGTATATTGATTAACATATTTCTATATCCCTAAAAGCAGCGTTTAGGCACTAGCCGATGCTCCAAATAGTTCAACTGATAGACTCCATTTTATATACCATAATGAAAAGACCGATCTTTTATCGTAATCAAAATATTATCAATAGTTAAGTTACTCTTACGGAGACAAGTACTGGTTGTCAAGTAGGGTTTTCTATTGTAAAACATTCTTTTCGGTATTGGACACCCAGTATAATAATGGATATAACTGTGTCAGCCAGGCGTATGTATAAGACTGCTTTTTTTACTTCTAATCACTTTAAAATCTTGTAAACTTGGTGAAGAAATGCATATATTTCCAGAATGAGCAGTTTCATATAGCGGTATACTTCGGAAACTCTGTGAACGAGTGACCTACCTGTTGTATTTTCATGCATGTTATTGCAATTCTTGAGTAATGTTATTGATTTGAGTGTTTTGATTCCGAACGTTTTTTTTTTTATTTATTCCACTTCACTAATTGCAGTTATTCAAGTTATTCTGTTCTGGTGCTCACCGAACACATTTCAATATAATAAATAACCTTTGATTCGATTATATTTTCACATTAAAATGTATAGCAACGAATTTATTATTGATTTTCAATCATATATATAGTATATATATATATATATATATATATATATATATATATATACTATATAAATATATATATATATATATATATATATATATATATATACTATATAAATATATATATATATATATATATATATATATATATATATATATATATATACATACATACATACATACATACATACATACATACATTTACGAGTCCATTTATTTGTATTATTTACAATATCTGGAATAGGGAAAGCTGCGAGCATACCAATCGGATATCAATGTGCCTCAGGATTTTAAAAACTTAACCAATATGATAAATTTTCATTAAATTAGCTCATTGACAGTAAGTGAAATCAATGAACATTTTCAACTTTCACTCCAATTGTTTTGTCAGTTGAAAAAATTGTGAACGAACGAGGTGGGTGTTAAAAAACACAGTCGATTGAAATATGTTTTTGTTTAAAAAAATAGCGTGATTGGCAGATCAACATTCTTCGTATATTTTTTGTATATGAACTTGGAGAGCTCAATCAATTTTGTTTCATTCTATACTAGATAAAGGTTTGTGATCAATTGAAGCCCTTAAAACATTATTTTTTAAAAATTATTTTCGAAGGTGCGATCGCTCAGCTTTTATGAAAGGTTAAACACATACCCTCGAAAGCAAGTTCAGAAGTTGAAGTCTAACAAAAAGATCTTTCTTCCCTTATTGTCCTTCTCCAGACGGTTAACTCTCATACTATGTAGATGATGGGAAATTCTAACAGGTACGTTGAAAATAGGACGTGGATGGGGAAATGCACTGTAGAAATAATCCCACGGTCTACCCCGGTCTGAAGTTTAACGGACACAATACCTGTTGATGAGAGGGGGCACATGCCCTAGGGGAGATAAGGGCGCTTACTTGCGGCTTTGGGTGAGAAGTTTTGAACTGTGAAAATACAAAGTTATTCGTTATTTTTAAAAATAGATATTTGTCAGCGGTCACTAACTCATAAATTCAGAATTTCACATCACTTCAATATCGAATAAGTTATTTCTGTCACTGACGCCTGGCTGTTTAGGATATGGAATTGTGAAATGCGGAAATTCTCTGCATGTTGTTTTTTTTTTACTGAATGAGGTACCAGACCGGATATTCACCAATCTTAATTCTAATCATCTAACACTGTGGGAACAGTAAAATATATTCGTTGACAGTTACGTTCGTTCATTCACTATTTTATCTCTTGTCATTAAACATCTGATTTTTCTTCAGTTAATTTTCGAGAAATAAATAAAGTAAAATCACTCTATATTCCTGGAGTTGGTTTCGGAAAATTTAAGCCGCATAATATCCCCGACCGGAACCAAATACAGCTCTGAATGTGTCGGTAACTTATCAGGTAGTACTTCGTATTGAAACGTTTAAAACACCTTATGGCATTACACGGCGATGTCAAACTGAGTGGGAATGTTGGACATATACGGATTAACAGAATTCTGATCAAAGCGCTTGATTGTCTGAGTTACGTTTATATATCCTTTCATCACCTGTTTCTTTTTAAAGGCTTTTTTTTTTCGCTTCAGGGCCAGTCCATAATTAGTTATTGTGGAAAATAACGCTAATATCGTTGAGTAATAAACATTTGTAGCAATCCTCGTGAAACAACTAACAAATAATGAAAATCACATTTGTTTGGAACTTGATGTACCTACCTAGTTCGTTTGATTGCAATATCTGTACTTGTTCAAATTTCGGAAAATTTAACATTTCTCTCTAGCAATTGCACCTCCGGCACTTCCCTCCTCGATATATAATATACTATTTTCTACTCCCAATAGCGCCAGCCAATAATCTACAATACACGTGTACTGTAAGTGAGCCATTACGTTACAGTTACGTAATATCCTATTATTTCACATAGCAATCTGCATATTAGTGTGTCCAATACCTATTATAACTAAACTATTATGGTCTATGTCATTTTCTTTTATTTTATTTTTATAAGAGAAGAAAAGTCCTGTAATGTCCGGAGATTTTCGTGGAAACCAAGATAGAGAAATGATGGGAAGGTTGTTTTTTTAAGCCGATCTTGATGGAACTAGGGCTGGAATCCTTAGCGAACAATTATTGAGTTGAATGTTTTCACTATTTCATCAACTCATTGGTACAGGAATGAAGTTGCTATAGGTATACTACAGTTTTTTTTGTTATATTGGCGACCATCTGTAGTCTCGCTGATTTTCATAAATTTACCGTTGGCAGCATTGGATGAACAAACCAAAGGATCACCAATTTTTTTCATCAGTGCATGTGGATGATCAATTTTCTTATATCAAAATTTCGAGATCCGCCCAACAGTTCATATTGAAAATAGTCCTGATATTTAGATCAATATTACGGTAACCTATTGTTCCGGAAATCCCTTAACCTTGGAATGGAAACAAGCATTCCCTTATTCGACAAAATGGTTGAGGCTTTCGCGGCCGAGGTTATTAGTATAACTACTGCTCTTCGGGCTTGAAGGCCGTCGTTCTTTGGAATTTCTTCCTGACGTTTCGCTAGCGCGAGTGGCCAGCTTCTTCAGAGATGCACCCCAACTAGCACAAATTACTTTTTAAAAACTCTAACAATAGTTATACAGCAATCTAATATAACTTTAATACTGTATAAATTAGAGTTGAAAACACTGTTTCAGCATCAAAGAAGTACCTATACATCCGAAATAGGCACAAGTTATACAGCCTCGACAAGATTTGTAAGGGGTATATTGATGCTTATGTAGTAATATGAAAACCTCTCCGCTTTGTTCTATCAAAAATTGTTCAGTTCTTATAAATCACATTACAAAACTTCTTAGCAGCTGCCGTATACCGCCTGTCAGTAAGCATTTATAAAGTTGTTTTATGAATGGGTTAGGAGTTGCAGTTGTGAAGCAACCGTATTAAGGTGTTCGCAATTGACTCAATATAGTATCTTCTCAGTTGATTGAAAACAGAGGTATATTTGAGTTTGAAAGGCTATATAAACATTTAAAGAGTTAGACATTTTTGTGACAGATGAAAATTACTGGATGATAGCTTCCAACAATTACATTTATGAATACTTTTTGCGCTATTATGGTGTTGTTAGATGTGTTGTGAAGAGAGATTGAATTATCAAACGATCGGGTATGATATTGTTATGGCGTACATATAAAACTCACTGGAAGTTATTTGCTAACTTATTATGTACCTGCTGCCGTCCATGTTGAACCAAATTTATCATGGGAAGAAAATTTTTCTGTTGAAACATGCTCTTCTACTTCGAAATAATTCAACGCGCTTTCAAAATATCTACATTTCCTCAATTGAAAAATAATAATTTCAAAAAATTATTATAATTTTTTTCATAAAATGGGCTTGAAATGATGCACTTACGCTATTACAATGCCTCATGAGTGATGTTTCAACAAAATATCTTTTATTATTCAGAAAAAGTTATCAAATACACCCCAAACATTTGAAATGCTAACAATGGCCGCTCTATCACGATTTTTTTTTTGAGGTTTCAACATGGTGGCCCGAATGAATTCACAGAAGGTGTCCACAAAAGCTTTTAAACAGCGTTTCGGCTGTATTAAAGTGATGTCGGCTGTATTAAAGTGTTACCTAGACATTTCTCGATTAAGCTCAGTTATAAAACGAGGATAAAGTATCAAAACAGCAATCTTTGAAAAGGGTACAAATGACTGACCTCTAACGGGCCTTTCTGGTATCTCAAATCGAATTCACTTCGCCACCACATTTTTACACATTTTTTTGGCGCTTGCCTATTCCTATGTATAGAAGAAAGCTGTAGTTGAAATTATTAGATCGACTGATTCGCATATTCGCCGTCCGAGTCGCCATTCGAAAGTTAATGAATTCGACAAATAGAAGCTCTCTCCTCTCTCTATCTCTGCGACTCTTTCGTTGCTGTATTAGTGCTGTATAAGTATAAGTAGCCTTTTGACAGGAGTTGTTTGATGTTACCCCAGTTGCCTAGCCATCAGATAGAACATAACCTATAAATACCACATACAAATCTGTATTTTTCACCCGCGAAGTAAGCACCAATTTTTGTGATAATTTGTGAAAAATGAAACCCAGAAAACAGTAGGTTGATGCACTCTCTCAGTTCATTGTGGAGGTTAATTCTCCCGTCAATCATTTCTGCTGTTACTGGATGTGTTGAGCCTGTTTCAATTTTTGGAACGTTCTCTTCATTTGGATGTCCCAGTCATGGACTACTTCCTCAATATCTCCGTTTGATATTACTTCCTCAGATTTCTTATCGGTTAATTCCATTGGAATTTCTCCCTCATAATTGATGCTCTCTTCAATTATTGATTTATTCGTGGATTGCGGGGATAATTCTTTCATAATGTTTCGAAGTTTCAAATTTACTTTCCTTCTGAAATTCCCACTTCGCTTCACTTTCTTCCAGTTCGTATCCATATTTCAGAGTAACACAATTTGCTCAATGAATTATTGATATGAACAAATTCAGTAGTACAATTTTAGAGGTTATGGAACTCTGACGTTTAGTGTCAAAATATAACTTTTGTTGTATTAATGCTGTATGAATAATGCCTCATTCACAAGCATAAAACCTTAATACGCTTACTATATAAGGTCTGGCTTGGATGGTATTGGGCTTAAAATTGCAAAAAGCTGTGGAATTTTGCTTTTAAAGTAGTTGAAACTCAATATTTCATAGCCTCTATAGAGAATTACCGATATTGTGAAACAGTTGGGTAATGGTTATATGAATGCTTAAAAAACACTTATGAAGGTGCATAATTTGTTTCTGTGTAAATTTTGCTTATAAAGTAGTTAAAACTCAATATTTTATAGCCTCTATAGAGAATTACCGATGTTGTGAAACAGTTGCGTGATGGTTATATGAAAGCTTAAACAACACTTATGAAGGTGCATAATTTGTTTCTGTGCAATGCATCTCACTGAACCTTTTATAAAGTAATGAACAAGATATATAAGATGCTTTAATAAAGCATATTCATATTTAAGCGCTAAGAACGTTTAATCAGCTATTTTATTCCACCAAATATCTTTATTAGCAATTTAGTGTCGAACAAAGCATCAATGTAGTCATTTAGCTTGATGAGTTGCAAGAATATATCGTTTATAAAGCTTTAGGCGAAATAAGAGCTGCCCTTGTGTTACTTGGGACATCATAAATGTAAAAGGAGCGGTTTCAGGTAATTTTGTTTTAAGTGGTAGTGTGATAGAATTAATTAGGAACTGTATGAATGACATCCTTACCGAGAGTTGGAAAAGTTCTGTTAGTCATGTTATAAATGTTGAAAACTCGCACCTTTCTGTAAAATCAATTGCGCCCATTATAATTAATTTAGATGAGGATAGCGATAGCGACACTGAACTAAATATAGAATAGAATTGTAACATTTAAATAAATTACTTGAATATCTCCTACATTATGCAAAATTCAAATTTCTTAAGTTCGACCCTGTAGCACATTTGCATCTTTTACCAGATGATTTTCTACACAATGGGATTGAATCGGGTAGTTTATTGCAGTTAATAATCTGTTATATTTTCACTAATCTAATACGTTTCTCCAAATAATAAAATTGATGTTTGAAGATAAACACAAGTCTTTCACTGTATTAACTACTTTTTTTATTTCCATAATCGACACGTCTACTCAACATGAAACATAACATAAGAATGGCGACAGGCTGGACAACTGACGTGACATCTCAGGCTGCCAGTACCAACCTATATGAATAATAGTACTATAATACTCAAGATAGCAGGGGTGGTAACATAAATAATTTTCATCCTTTCTAAATCCAACAGTCGGCCATATCTGACAATCAGATCGACCTCGATCAAGAACATATCACTCAATACACGCAGGATATTGAATTACATAACATACATCATAATTATCCTAAGGGAAAGTCATAAAATACATAAGTTTCACATAAGTTACTCAAATATCATAATTAAGGACATAAAGTAATAACTACTTCTAAGTCTGAACATAAGTTACACATAATAATCTATAGTTAACATGACTGTATTCGCATAATGGCAAAGTTGAAGCGAACTTCAATGTTAATGTGAAAGATTGGACCATGGTTTCATGTGATCTGCTGAAACTGTACCCTTAAATGGGATATGGGTATGTTGGAAGTCTGGAGGGTCCTCAAGGATATATCGATCGTTTCGCAAAACCGTCTTAACAACATATGGCCTTTTATATTTCGGTAAAAGTTTCTGATTTACGCCTGGTGTAGTTACCACATTTTTTATCAAAACATAATCTCCTGCCTTATAAACTACAGCTTTTTTGTGTTTTTTATCATGGTTGTTTTTGCTATAAATCTGCTGCTTTCTGATATTCTCAGCTGCATCATCTCTAATTGTCTCAATATTGCTATCACTTTCTTGGACTCCTAACAATGCTTCCCTTACCCTATCTGACACTTTACCAGATTGAGCAATGCCAAAAAGCAATTTACTAGGAATTTCTTTAGTGGTTGAATTAACAGAGTTATTGAATGCAAATTCAGCTTCTTGTATTATTTTATCCCATGTGTCAGTTGAACTACATAATTTAGATAACATTGGAGATAAACTTCTATTCACAATTTCGACTTGCCCATTAGCTTTAGGAACTCCTGTTGCAATGAGTACAAGCTGAATATGGTAGGAATCAACAAATCTCTTAAATTCAGATGAAGTAAAACATGATCCTCTGTCAGCTATTATCCTACGAGGTCTACTATAAGCTGAAAAATAATTTTCTAAATGCCTAATGCTTTCCTGACTCTTAGTAGTTTTACATGGAAACAATCTAACAAACTTTGTGAAAGCATCGATTACAACTAATAAATGTCTGTGGTACTGTTTAGATTTTGTGAGGGGACCAAGATGGTCAATGTGAATGGTATCAAATGGAACTTTACCTTTGTCAATGTTATGTAAGAGTCCCTCTTTTGATCCATGCTTTGGAGAATACACCAAACATTTGAGACAGTTGTCAATATAACGTTTAACATTTTCTTTCATATTTGGGAACCAATAAGTTTGCCTAATATATTCGGTTACCTTTTCACTACCTAAATGCCCTAAGTTTTCATGACTAGTCCTTATAACATTTGAAATCATTTCTTCAGGTACATAAAATGTTAACCTATTTTTTTCTTTCCTAAAAACAAGTCCATTTCTTAATTCAAAAAGGGGCAACTCTTGTGATAGTAATTGCTGCTTAATTTGTTGAATTCTCCTGTCAGAGGCTTGTTTTAATCCTAGAGTTTGTTCAAGAGTAATATCCTCTAAAACCATAATATTATGGATTCGACTTAAAGCATCAACATGAACCATTTTCTTATTAGGGCGATGTTCTAATGTGTAACTGAAATTTTCAAGGTACATTACCCATCTCATTATTCTGGGTACAAGATCCTTTTTATTCATAGTGAGTTTCACACTATCGCAATCCGTAACTATTTTAAATGTAATACCATGCAAGTAAATGTAAAACCGCTTAAGTGAATTTATGATACATAAAAATTCAAGTTCATATGAGCTGTACCTAGATTCAGTATCAGTTGTCCTCTTACTGAAGAAAAACACAGGATGCATATAACCATCTGACTGTTTTTGGAGTAGTATAGACCCGTATCCTTGTGAAGACGCATCACAGTGTAATTCAGTGTAGGCTTTAGGAGAATATAAGCTGAGAACTGGTTGTTCACCCAATTTCAACTTTAGGGTCTCAAATGCGTTGAGTTCTTTTTCTTCAAACTTCCAAGAAGATGATTTTTTAATCAAATTGTATAGAGGCGAAGCCAAAATAGAGAAATTTTGAATGAATTTTCTAAAATATGATGCTAATCCTATAAATCTCTGAACTTCATGACTATTTCTAGGAATTGGAAAATTCCTTATAGCATTAACATGGTCATCACTGGGGCTTATTCCCTTTTCACTAATCCTATAGCCAAGATATGTAATTTCTTCAAACAAAAAGTGACATTTATCGAGTCTCAACTCAAGTTTATTTTGTACGAGAAGATCAAAAACCTTTTCCAAAATTTCTAAATTTTCTTCTACTGAAGTGGTCGCTATCAAAATGTCATCAATATACATAAAAAGTTTACCCTGCTCCAGAAGTTCCTTAAAAACTGTGTTGACGTATCTCATGAATACCGCAGGACAGTTTTTCAATCCGTATGGCATTTTTAGATATTCATATTGCCCCATAGGAGTTACGAAAGAAGTGAACTTAACAGATGATGGATCAACAGTTATATGATGAAAAGCACTTTTCAAGTCCAATAAGGTAAAATACTTCTTGTCTTTAAGTTGATCAATTTGATCCTCGATAAGGGGAAGTGGAAAATTGTCTCGAAGTGTTATTCTGTTTAATTGCCTGTAGTCAATGCACATCCTCAAATCGGACTGATTCTTTTTAGCAACAAGTACAATAGGGCTGGCATACTCAGATTCGCTTTTTTGTATTACTTTTTGCTCTAAAAGATCATTAATTATTTTGTTAACCTGATTTTTTTCAAATTGTGATAACCTTCTTGGCCTATAAAAGAAAGGGGAATGTTTTGGATCAACTGAGATCTTAAAAGCATATTGCACCAGAGGATAAGAAGGGCGTTCAGCAGTAATGTATTTTTCAATGAAAAGATTTTCCATTTTTTGTTTATGTGAAAATTTCAAATTAGGATTGATATTAATCTCAGGGTCAGATTTTTCATCAACATATGAAATCGACATAATTTCACCTATCTCACTTTCATAAATTGTATTATTCCCTACATGTTCTATCTCAACTGAATCACCAAGGTATACTTTAATATTTTTTTGAGAAATGAAATCTCTACCTAACAGAGCTGGATATGACATAGTGTCATCAAGCACAACATGGAATTTTACTTCGACAACAATGCCATTAACGCTCACATCTTTGTGTAAAATACCTATGATATTTAGTTTTGAACCATTAATTCCTGTGAAGTTATGATTGTCATTGTAGGGTTCAAAGCTTTCAACATGTTTCCGTTTCAATAAACTTATCGGTGAACCTGAATCTATAATAGCTACAATATTGTACTTTAGAACACAGTCTTTTTGTTTGGTTATTTCATACTCTAAACTCACTGTGTAAGGGTTAAAATGCAACGGTTGAACCACATTAGCAGTAGAGTCCGCTTTATACCTTCTACGTGGACATTCCTTAACCTGGTGGGATGAATCGCCACACTCGTAACAGGAACCTTTCTCTCTCTTCGGTTTCGCACACTTACTTGCGATATGTCCATCTTCTCGGCAGTTGTAACATTTTAGACTCCTCTGAGTATTTTCTTCACGATGTACTGAACATGAGGTGGCTGTCTTTGGAGTATCGCTATCCCTGGTTGACTTCTTGATTGGGTGTGTGGAACTACTGGAACTACCAGAACGAAGAGTTCTTGACCTTCTCTCGTTATTAACACGATCATAAGCAACCAAGTCTCTGAACAAATCATCGACATCTAAATGACTTTTGGTCATAACCATGGAGGCCAAGTCTCTAGAGGCTAGCCCGATTGCAACTTGCTCCTTTGTTTCATCAAAGTTGAGTCTTAACTGTTCACATAGTTTCACTTTTTCATGGAAATATAGGCTGAGGTCTTCTCGGGGTCCTTGCACTTTAGAACACATTACTTTCCACAGGGATGTTAAATTGCGGTCATGTATGAAAGTGCTGGTAAATTCCATCCGAAATGTTGTCCAGGAATTTATTCGATGTTTTCGAGTCTCATACCAGTGACTAGCAGCTCCAACTAAATGATTTTTTGCTGTTTCGAGCATAAAAGATGTTGGCCAATTATGTAAAGCTGCTGTACTTTCTAAACTTTCTAACCAAATTCTACTACTTGATAGGTCTTCACCACTGAAATTCGCAATCGTTTTGGAAAAATCCGGCATAATGTTGTAATTCCGGACGTCATTGTTATTATTACGACTATTTAACATTTGCATCATTGCAGCATTTTGTTGCAAAACAGCATTCATCGTTGTCAGAAGGACATTCATGTCTAATGGTTCACGTGCTGGTCGTTGCTGTTGTTCAAGATCTGGTTGTTGTTCACAATCTGGTTGCTGTCCACGATTTGGTTGATGTCGTTCTTTTTCACCGTTTGCATTCCCAGACATGTCCAGGTTTTGTTGATAGAATTGCTCGAAATTTTGAGCAGGAACATTGTGGTTATTCGCCATTTGATAAAAGCCGGGACACTAATGGCGTGGATAGATTGAATAACTTCGGTCGGCTAAAATATTTCTTTCTGGGTGCATCCCACTTCTGAAACTGTTATATTTTCACTAATCTAATACGTTTCTCCAAATAATAAAATTGATGTTTGAAGATAAACACAAGTCTTTCACTGTATTAACTACTTTTTTTATTTCCATAATCGACACGTCTACTCAACATGAAACATAACATAAGAATGGCGACAGGCTGGACAACTGACGTGACATCTCAGGCTGCCAGTACCAACCTATATGAATAATAGTACTATAATACTCAAGATAGCAGGGGTGGTAACATAAATAATTTTCATCCTTTCTAAATCCAACAAATCCAATACCATTTACTGTGAAAAACACTATACCAAGGAACTGTAGATATGATATTTCATATGTATTCACTTGTTTCAAGATCGAGGGCATTGGGTATCATCGAAGTCTTTTTTAAACGCATCAGTAGTATTTCGAATATTTTGTGAATTGAATATCCTGTTTCCTGATACCTGATTCTTATTGCTTACACTTCATTGCCGAATGCATTCTCTATAATTTCATTAGATTTTTCTTGAAGTATACAAGCGAAACGAGTTCAAAGCACTGTTTGGCGTTTATCAGCTCGCACCAAGTTACTAAAATGAAACGATCTATTTCGTATTTTCCTTTCAATTTTCTCTGTGGATGTTTTATCCAGCATTGCAGTCAGTATCAATTTATATAATACTTCGTCGTGTCGGTTTTAAACTCGGTATGCTCGGTATCCACAAGTATCGACAAGATTTGTAAGAGTTGCCCATAAGCGACAAAATGAAAAACTCCACAGCATTTCGAAAAAGGCAAAATTATGTACCATAATATAAAAAATATACCTAATGTATTCGTTCAGGATGTCACATTTCATTACTTGCTATGGTTGCAATACAAAATCACACCCGTTTTATAGTGATGTGAATGTATTAATAGTATGCTGGTTTGGATATTGTTAAGACAAATTGAATCGAACTTCAGTTACGATATCAAAAAAAGTGCATTTTGCATAGGAGAAATATACCTGTAAATCATCTGCTCCAATCTCCCCTATATGGCGATATCAGGCGTCGTTTTTAAACCGCTATAATTATTTGTTGAATGCCTGTTCCTTGTTCACCCCGATATTTTCAATAAACCACGTAAAACATGATGAAAAACCGAGGTGTAGTAATTATCGATAAAAATGAATGAGATCTTTGTTTAGCATATCAGTATTTTCACACGTTTGTCATTTCTATACATTAAATTCCAAAAGTTTAGACATTGATTATGGTATTTATAGTCCAAGTAATTGAAATACAATACAATAATATTTATTCATGCTACTGAGAGACGTCATTTGTCTTTACTATTTTTGAATAGGTCAATGTTCATTCAATAAAACCGAGGGGGAATACAGCTTTCACAGTGGTCGTCCGCCACCAACAGATCTCGCAATCTTTGTTCCAGCTTTTCCATTTGCAGATCTTCGAGATAAACGACATTACACTGATTCCATAGAATATTGCTCTCACGCAATCGAAACTGAAAATCAGTAACATGTAATATAGTCTTACAAACTAACATAAGTCGTTAAAATTTTATCAGGCAAATTCATAACTTGAATAAGACGAAAAAGCAAGGCGACTTTTCAAAAATATGTAGTATCCTGAAAGTACCTAATGATCAGATCGAGAATCTGAATACGCTAGTGAAAAGAGGATGAAAGAATGGTTAGGAAATTTATAAGAAATATTTGACATGTCACGTCGACGAAACTGCAAGTGTTACGGCATACGTGCTCAAACCCCAGCACGTAGCTGAAAAGGAAAGTTTGACATTACTGCACATGAATGTGCAGTCTCTAGGTAATAAACTCTCTCAGATTGAGCATGTCAACAGTGAAAAAATCCTGATTTTTTATGTCTAACTGAGCACTGGATGGACAATGGAAAAATTTCATGTTTGAATATCCAAAATTATACTTTGTTGACCAAATATTGTAGAGAAAAATATCAACACGGCGGTTCAGTTATTTATGTGAAAAACAATATAGCTTCTGATTGTTATGCACTTTCCATCAAATTCTCCGAGGAGATATGTTTCGAATGTTCGGCTTTGGGTTTTAGAGGTGAGGACATTGTGATCTTATGCATTTATAGATCACCACTTTCCGAGATAAATTAGTTTTTTCAGAGGTTAGATGCAACTTTATCTCTCATTATGAAACAGTTTGCCCGTGTTATACTTTGTGGGGATTTCAATATTGATAGCCTGAATACAAAATGCATTCAAACCAAATCGCTTCATGATATATTAAATTCGTATGACCTAATCAATCATATTGAGGAACCCACTCGTATAATAACCCGATTGGACGGTAGAAAAAGTTCTACTAGTCTTGATTATATCATTTCTAATTTATCAAATATCACTGTTATCGGAAATATGGATCAGGGATTTTCAGACCACCTAGCACAGTATCTGGAATGGACAAGCCCGAAATGTATCAGTGAAAAAGTTTCTGTAATTGAAAAAAGGACTTTTGATGCGAAGAGTATCGCTGAATTTAAGTATTTGTTCAATAAAGAAATCATACACTTTGAAATTTCCAGCGACTTTGACGTCATATTTGGGTGTTTTTTTGGGAACATTTCCATTGGTGTTTCGAAGCATCTCATCCAAAGAAAAAATACATTTACTCAAATGAGATAAAAAACAGAGATATTATAATATCGCAAGGTTTTCGGGCTTGAGGGCCGTGTATTGGAATTTTTAATTCCGGAGCTTTCGGCTACATCTGCGGCAGCCATCTTCAGCGGCGTAGTCGTAGGTCAACTCTCCTGTGCGAGTCTACTATGACTGGACTAGTAGACTCGCACAGGAGAGTTGACCTACGACTACGCCGCTGAAGATGGCTGCCGCAGATGTAGCCGAAAGCTCCGGAATTAAAAATTCCAATACACGGCCCTCAAGCCCGAAAACCTTGCGATATTACAACACCGGCCGTGAAAGCCTACATTCTTTCATAGAGATATTATATTTAGACCTTCAGAAAAAGTACGTGAGGAAACGGAAACTTTGAGGCTAATGAATTGGTTCAAAAAACATATGCCAGATGAAACCATTCACACAAAATACAAAATTATGAGAAACGAGCTTAACAAGAAAATAAAGAAAGAATATGGGAACTTGGGAAAGTTAAGACAAATAAGAAAGATATTTCAACCACAAACATAACACTGGTTATATATAGGTCATGAAAAAATTTCATAACAGTTGTAATTCATTTTTTTATGAACCATTTTGTGAACAAGAAATTCAGAATATCATATTAGAGCTGAAGAATAAAAAATCTGTATTATAGATGAAGTACCAATCTCACTGATAGAAGAATGTTATGAGTGTCTTTCAGGATATATAGCTGAACTACTTAATCGTTCTGTTGAATGTGTAAAGTTTCCGTCTCTTCTCAAGTTGTCAAAAACAATTCCCATTTTCAATAAAGGCGATAGTGAAATAATTGACAACTACAGAGCAATATCCATCGTGAATCCAATTTCGAAAATTTTTGAAAAAAGTATGTGTAAACGATTGACTGCCTTTCTTGAAAAATACAAACTTCTAACGAATTGTCAGTATGGCTTTCGTGTCGGGCTTGGTACAGAAACTGCAACATCGGATCTTCTCCAGTATATTTATCGGGAAATAGATGGAAACAAATTCGTCTCGGGAATATTTTTTGATCTATCCAATGCCTTCGACACTCTCAATTCGGAAATATTGGGGTCTAAGTTGAAGGCACTTGGAATCAGGGGGAATGTTAATGATTGGCTCGTTTCCTTCACTAGAGAACGTGAAATGATTGTAAAAATTAATCAATGCTCGCCTCAAAAATTCCAAATAGACCTTGGAACTCCTCAGGGGAGCGTCCTGGGACCGCTTCTTTTTCTTCTGTATGTGAATGATCTTCCCGATTTTATAGAAGAGGGTAAGGTGTTCATGTATGCGGATGACACAACTGTGGTTGTCTCGGGGCGAACCCCTGAGGAAATGATTTCTAAAGTAAAAACAGTTACTAAACAGTTTTCGTGGTGGTGTTCAGTGAATCATTTATTAGTGAATCAATCGAAAAATATTATTATGCAGTTCACAAAGGGTGTGGGAAGGGCCAATTATGACATAGCCCTCGATGATTATACACTAAAATATAGTGAAGGAGCGAACTTCCTTGGAACTCTGTTGGATTCTGGAATTCAGTGGGCTGATCAAATCAACATGGTTTGTCGCAAACTGAATAGTGCTTATTTTGCTATATATTCTCTCGAAAATAATCTTGGTAGACATGTTTTAATGAATGTTCACTATGCTATGGTGTATTCAGTACTGAGTTATAATATAATTTCTTGGGGACAAGCTAGTGAGTGGATAAGAGTCTTCAGAGCGCAAAAGAGAATTATCAGACTGATATTCCATTTAGATTTTCGACAAACATGCAGATATGTATTCAAAAATAACAATATTTCAACCATTACAGGAATCTACCTCTTAAAAATTCTGTTGCACATTCATAAAAATATCAGTGATTATAAAAAACATTCCCTAGTTCATAGCTACGATACACGGAATCAACAAAAAATTTGTCAATCTAATTTCAACCACATGTACTACAAAAGGTCACCTGAATGGGCTGGTGTTCACCTCTATAACCTATTGCCGTGCCATCTCGTGGTTCTCTCTTCGAGGAAATTCAAAATTGAATTGAAAAAATTTCTCATCATGAAATGCTTTTATAGTTTAGATGAATATATAAACCAATGAGAAGGTATGATCCGTATCTTCATATGGTTTTTCAAAGATGTTTGATTCCAAACTCATATTGTATTTTGCTTTTTATTTTTCTCTTGTTGTGTATATGTGTGTGTACTCGTGTATATATGTGTATACTTGTATAATTCAATTGTACACTAAATTGACGAACCCAAATATTGTAACCAATGACAAAAAGGGTAATATCTATCTATCTATCTATCAAAAGAAAACTTTTTCGTTCATGTTACCATAGGTTTAAATCTTGTCGTACTATGCAATGAAATCGCAAAAAAATCGGGGAGAACTTGTTGACAAAAAATTGCGTTGGTTTTTCCCTTGTCTTTTGATTTAATGTCTAATTGTTTGAAAAATAGAATAAACTATCTGAAAAAATGTATCCAACAAGTTTATGAGATATTTCCGGTGTCAGTATGGAATGGAATACGGTCGCTTATTTATTTTTACATTTTTCAGATATGAAGTTTTGTAGTTTACAAAGACGCGATTCATGTGAGCAAAATGCAAAGAACAAAAAAATGTTTATCTTTTCATCATTATCATCTTCCAAGTGATATAAGTCGTGTAGTCAACGTTTCAATTACTACACTCAAAATAAAGAAATATAACAATTTTCAAACTTTTCAAATATTGTCGAAACGTCTTTGATTATCGGTAAACGATATTAGTTATTTGTTACTGAACGTTGCTGATTGATGAAAAAAATGCAACAAAAAAATGAAGGTCCGTATTGAAAAATCTTCAGTTGAAGATGTACCAAGTCACGACACCTTATATAAAAGTTTATTGAATATTTTGATAGCGCAATGCATTTGGCAATGATCAGATAAATTCGCAATACATAGGTAGGTGATAAAGATATAGCCCGAAATATAATGCGGATTTTTTTATCGTAATCAACGGAAACGGAAATGCATTCAATTCAATGATATCTTGAAATCGTAATATTTACAATACTGGCATGAGTGAATAATTAACTGGAAAAAACGTTCATTGACAGCAAATATTTGAAAATTTCTTCTTCTTAGTTAAGCACGATTTTCTCATTCAGTATGTTGGATGATCAATCAATGAGATTGAAAACTTTAGTGTGAGTGAAAATTTTCAATAAATATCGATTATATTATTAACCGAACTGTAACTTGAATTCACGCGCTTTTCTCAACAATATTAGTATCTCCAGAGAATAAAGGTAACAAAGCAGGGTGACTAATGACTGTAAATTCACAGCAAATGTTAAGTACAATCAAATATCGAGAAGGAGAAGGAGAATCTATAGTTGAATCATAATCTGATTTCCTTTCAAAATTGATAAATGTTACAGAAAATAGTTATTAGCAGTCGGGATTTATGCAGTTTCATATCCTCATTCGAGGTCTGTAGGTACGATCAGTACGTTCTATGGGAGCAATGGAAATGTTTGATGGGTGAGGCAGAGTCTAAATACACAGGGTGAGCAAATGAAAAGGAATCAGAAGAGATATTTTGAAAAGCTGAGAATGTTCATATCTAAGTGAGAAAAATTACAAGAGAGTTGGACGTACTTCATTGAATAAAATACCTACTTAAAAAAATAAAATTATTCCATACCGAATTTTAGGGAGACGTTCATAAACCACGTGTAACAACAATTGCGCCTATCGGCTGCTTATACTGAAGACCGAATCTCCAAAAGAGCTGAACAGTAAAATAATTGGCAGTAATTGATAATTGATGAGAGATCAATCAGCTTCTATATTTTTTGGGCCATACTGAGTGGAGAAATTTAAAGACATTTACTAATAATGTTGTAGGATGTACCGATTAATATAAGTCAAAGGCAGAAATAAACCAATAGAAAGCAACGGGAACCTTCTTTAACGGACAAGGATCACAAACCTACCGCCCCTCAAGTCATATCTCTGTGGTAATTAGGTAATAATTAGATGATATCCAAATTTTATAATTCTCGGGAAAAGCTTCGAAATGTTTGCTGTTGCTGACATAGTGCAACTTTTGCAGAGCTCAACATATGACTTCGAAATGAAATTAGACATACGCGAGTGACCAAGTTGAAATTTTCAGGAGAGAAATCAATTTTTGATGATCTGCTTCATAAAATGTGTAGCTGTTATTGTTTGTTTGCCTAAACTTCAACTTGTGCATCAGTTTGTCGCATTGAAGGTTATAATCCGAATAATCTTTGTAGATTACTGAATATTTATAGATATCTGTGGCTAGGTTGAGTGAGACAATTATTGTTATGTTGTATGATGATCATTTACCAAATGTGCTTGCTGTTGTAGGTATATCATGGGCTATTCCACTATTTTGGTTTTATTTTAATTTAAAAAAAGCAAGTTTAAGGCTTTGGATCTAACGCCAACAATTTTTTGTATCGATACCTATATTTTGTTCTAGATAAACTGCCTCATCTCCTAAGCAGCCGCCCATTGCAACACAAGGTCACCGCCCTTGGGAATGGTCTCATTGAGCAGTAGGTAGGTATGTATGATAATCACACTTTGAGTCATACAGGTATCAGTCTGTACTTCCTGAAGTTATGTTGTACCTAGTTAGTTTCAAATCGATTTGCTTCCAGACAATACACCTTGAATGTCTTACTGATAAAAACGAAAGTTGGAATTCACGATTTTGCGAAACGAGCGTGGAGTGTCATATAAATTAAGGTGCAAAGTAATCTGATGAGCGCAGTTGCCGGATTTTCATGATTTCTGTTCCAAAGCGATTTTCAATTCGAAATTATTTGGGTACGAATATTTGTTCTCAGAATAGCCAGTAATTAACAAATAACTCTTATAAAGTTATATAATACTCAACATTGCGATGAATCTTTACTGAATTAAAGTTTGTACGCCCGTTCTCTGAAACTTTAAAACGATCGGACACGTACTAGTCAAGCCCGTTTGTCTGAAACAGATGAGCAAAATGACTCACGACTGTACACCAACCGACTTCCGATAATAATGTACGTTTTTCGAGTTTCCGAGTTTCCTGTATATACTATTGAAAAATCGTTCATTACTAATAGGTCTCTTCCCAGCCAACACAGTTACATCGCAGAGACGTCCCTGCGATATCACGACGAGGCGTGTGACGTCCCAAAACTTGTCGCAGGGAACTTGCATTTACGTCGCTCACATGTCGCGATGTCACACTCAGGCGACATCGCCTGTGTCACAACTGCGACAAGTTTTGTGACGAAATTGCGACAAGTTTTGTGACAAAATTGCGACAAGTTTTGTGACAGAATTGCAACAAGTTTTGTGACAAAATTGCGACAAGTTTTGTGACAAAATTGCGACAAATTTTGTGACAAAATTGAGATCGATTTTAGTACGTAATTGCGACAAGATGTGCGATGCCACTGCGATTTATTTCGCTATGAATCTGCGACGTACTTTCTGCCTTTAATATGTGGGAAATATTTTGTAATCTATCCAGAAATATAGGCAGGCCTTCCTCTTCCAATCTTTCACAAATGTTTATGGAAATAATATGGAATGAAACCCAAAGGCAATTCATTAGAAAATTTTCAATCTTGCATTTATAAACAAATACGAAGTATTTTTTCCTGTATATAGAAATATACGCAGCAAAATACATTTCATTATCAACACAAAATAAAATTTATTTTATATAAAAATTAAAAAACTTCAAAACGAAAATAATTCTTATAACAAATAAGATAAAATATTTTCTATGAAAATTGAAAAGGTGTAAAACAAAAATAATATTTAAAAATAAAATCAAATAATGAAAGAGCTTACTCTAATCCGCCTGTCCCTTTCTTTTTTCATATCGTCCCAATCTTTGCCTGGCATGACGAAACCAGTTCGAGCACACTTCCTGCACCCTTTTTTGTGTCTCGCCATGCTCCTGTACAATGACTCCTGAAAATAAGAGATAAGAATTTTAGCTCTAAAAAAAAAATCCCATAATACATAAATTAAACCTATTAAAATTCAATTGAAAAACGAGTACGTTGGAATTATATTGAAGAATTTTCCATTGGAATGTGTTAAATATGCAGGATCAAGTTAGAAGTTGTAACGATTCTGCATGCCCTAGCCGATTTGAGATAGAAGTAATTAAATAACAATTACTGGTAATTTGTAAGCACGTGCCTGCATGAAATGGAGTCGGGCTTTTTCAAAGATTCTCCCATGAATTCATACTTCATAAAAGCATTTTATAATTTGTTTGGAGAATCAGTAGTTTTGCTTCATTTAGGAAAATGTGGCAGCGACGCCCTAGGTGCGTTTACCTGTGTCAACATTTTCAGAACTGATAATACAGCTGTGTGTGGGGATACGGCATCGGCATACCTTCAACCAGTGTTGCCGCGGTGGTACATTTGTACCAAATGTGGTACTATTTATTCTTTTTGGTACGGTGGTACTACATTTTTATTTTAGGGCATTTTTGGTACATTTTGCCGGCACCTATGCTTTAAATACCACAATGCATATAAAATTATTCCACGAACCTATTTATTTATTTCACATCGACTACAAACCACTTCAGAACTATTCCAAACTGAGATTCAAACAACTTATTTTCGTGTGCTGACGTCACTTGTCCAATTTACCGGGTAATATTTCGGGCAAATTTGGCTGTTCTGAAATGAAAATGACAGGTGTAATTCCCTATTTTTGTGTATGTGTTATATCCGTTATGCCATTTTGAAAAAATGTACCACAGTGGTACATTTTCTGGTTGACGTGTGGTACGCTTTATGATTAGGGCGCGGCAACACTGCCTTCAACCGTCATCCGTTGTTCGTCCGGCTGGAGCACATCGTGACAGACCCGTGCCACTGGTTTGCGTCCGGTCTAACCGTTTTCCGAATTCTTTCGGTTCGTTTTCTGTTCGAAAAAATCGCGAAGTTTTCCTTTTCCTTACTCCTTGAACGGTATTTATTTTCGTGTCATCAAAATTTGATTTGTGTTGCGTTCGTGTCTGATCTACAATTGAACTCTCTCGAAACAAAAGAACTCGGAAATACCATCGGTCCAACTCATCAATTTCGTACGTTTTAGGATTCATTGAAGAATAGGTATTTTTCTGACTGTGCTGTTGAAAAATAGTACGCGCGTGTTGTTTGTGTTGTTTTTTTATGACGTTCAAGTGGCGTTTCAAACTCTCTCTACATTTCAAGGCCATCCAGTTCCGTAGAAAATTGGTTGATAAGCAAGATCCACTCAACTTGGAATTTCTGTACAATTTACCAGTAGCAAACCTCTATTCGCCCATTAGAATTTTGTGATCTTGGGTGCAACTGCATTCTTATTATTTCGTACAGTGGCCCAGTGAATTCTTCAACGCCGTCAGGGGTTGCGAAGTGTAACGGTTTTGCTGGTATACCTAGAACTCTAAGCATCTGTTCATCGGACCACAGCAGCTGCCGTTGCTTTGGATAAGGGTGTTGTGCGGTGTGTTTAGTTTAGAAACTCATGACTCTGAAGGATTGGTTCCAGTCTATTGTGAAAATGGGTAATAAACATCCTTCGAATCACGATCCTTTAGATCGCGCTAATGTTGGCAAGTACGGAGATGTTCACACGGTAGGTCCAATGTTTTTTCTCTAGACTCCAAACTCCACCTAAAAAATTAACTTACATTGTACCTAAATCACGAAATACATTTTCAACTGTAGGGTACCTAACTGAATCCTCATCATTTATCATTTCAACTTATGTTCTCAAAAATTGTTCACCTTTTTCAAATTTTGAGAACTATCCAGGTACCTACATATACCGAATTATTTGTAGACTATGTCAAAACGACCGTCGTTTAAAATGAGTGAGTGCCTCAGAAGTTGATTTTCTAGTGGGTTCTTCGAAGTGATCTCAAACTTTCTCATTCCAAATGACACTTCCATTTGGTAATAAGTAGTTAAGTAGGTACTTCGGTTACATTGAGCATCTGAATTTCTGAAATCAAAAACACACAGAAATTGTCCTTTTCATGAAAACATCACACACTTTCTCATTCACTTGATTTCAACATTTTTAAGCAAAAAAATACACTTTCAAAAAATTCAGCCTTCAAGTCGTCGATAATTAGTCGGGATGTCATAGTTCAACACTGATTTATTTGCAATGTTGCCGTCATCATTGTTACTCTGAACAATTGAACATACTGATGTTGACGTTTAAGAGAAGGATGAATTTTTTGAGACAATAACGATTTTTTTGCTTGAAGATGGAAACAAGTCAATTAAGGCGTGTGTGGTGTTATTATCAAAAGGACCGATTTTGTGTGTTGCAGAGAGCAGAAATTTAATCTGAATAATGGTGAAGTTTCACAACAAAATGGACCTGGATCCCCGAAAATAGACATGACCGCCGAAAATTTCATTTGGATTTTTTGTAGAGGAGACCGAATTAAGTAAATTCCACAATGTTTTTTTTTTATTTCGGATGCTCAGTGTAAACTAAGTATCATCCTTCATATAATTGTCGAGAATTTGTCATGGAAAGAAAATAATTGTCGCGCTTATACTTTTTTTTTCTAAGGGATGGCTTTGCTAACTTAATATTAAGTTAGCACAGCCACCTTGCTAAAATTCCTAATGAAACTCAAATCTCGAAACTATTATCGTAGATAATTGTAGAGTAATTGTCGTAGTTCATTCCATATGAAAAACCAGCAAAAAAGTTTTTATTACCCGGATATCACGCTCTTGTCATGTTTTACCTCGCATATTTCCTACGTTTTCTACCATGTGGCAACACCGCTAGGATTTTCGCGAAAGGAACCGGACTATGCAATTGTCGAAAAGTCAGTATCGGTATGTCATCACTATTTTCATTGAAAAAGCGCCTGAGGAGAGAAGAAAAAACAATTTTTTCCAATTCCCAAAGTATTGATCAAATGTCCTATGATATTCGACAAATTGTTAATGAAAAAAAAAAAATTGTCGCGGATTTTTTTTTTTTTTCTAAGGGGTGGTTGTGCTAACCCAATATTAAGTTAGCAAAGCCACCTCGAAAGCCACCAATTAGAAAAAAAAATATATGCGCGACAATTGATTTTTTTTCATTAACAATTGTCGAATATCATACGACATTTGATCAATACTTTGGGAATTTGAAAAAATAGTTTTTCGATGGGGTTTCATGATAAAATCGATAGTTCAAGACAATAAGAATTTCTTCTCATCTCAGGCACTTTTTCAACGAAAATAATGATGACATATCGATACTGACTTCTCGACAATTGCATATTCCTGTTCCTTTCGCGTTTTGATGAAAGAATGTTGAAAAAAAAAAAGTGAAAATCTTAGCGGTGTTGCCACATGGTAGAAAACGTAGGAAATATGCAAGGTAAAACATGACAAGGGCGTGATTTCCAGGAAATTAAAAACTTTTTTGGTAGTTTCTCATATGGAATGAACTACGACAATTAATCGACAATTATCTACAATAATAGTTTCGAGATTTGAGTTTCATTAGGAATTTTAGCAAGTGGCTGTGCTAACTTATTAAGTTAGCAAAGCCACCCCTCAGAAAAAAGTATAAGCGCGACAATTATTTTCTTTCCACGACAAATTATCGACAATTATACGACATTTAGAAAAAAATGTTACAATGATTTTACTGCAAGTGGCCATGCTAACTTAATGGAGGCCACTTTATCGTTACATTTTTCGATTAGGTACCAATCAAGTTTTTAGATCACTTTTTCCATCACCCCTGTTCACTGCAATTTTTGTGTTTTCGAGAATAATTTCCAAATTCATAAATGATTGAATTGGAAAATTGTGCATATTGATTAGGTAATCGAAATCAGTAACTCTACTCAGTGTTCCAGATGGAGAAGATAACAATTACAAGATATAATGAAGGTACTGTTGAAGGTTATGACGACATTGACAGATATCCCATATGGCAGATAAACGAATGTATCGAAATATTGGAATGTCAATGAACACGGAAATATGATTGAAATTATAAAACTAATTTGACCAAATGCACCTTGGAGGAAGCAAAGGCCAATAACGTTTAGAGTAGAGGGAGATTATGACTTTAATGTTTATGGAGCAAAATTCATGACTAGCATCCACACTCGCATCCACATAAGAGGTCAAAAAATACTAAAAACAATAAGTAATAATCCCTTACCTAATATCAGTTTTATAGAGAAATAAAATAGTGTCGAGGTCTGTGTTAAAAGGATTTGAGGCGCGTTTGTTACGTCAGTTCTACAAATGTCGATATCGCCTTTTACCCGAGCTTTTATCTGAAAATGCACGACAAAGTTTCCTTCTCTGACGTGTACACCAAATCACACAAATTTAAATTTAGAACAATTTAGACCAATCAGAAAGCTATCTGGTCGTCGTACGATCGGATTTCGGATCTGTCTGAATCCAGCCTTATACATACTTACCGCAATACCAAGGAAATATTCCAATATTCATCTCATTCGTTTGAAAAAATATTATATGAAATATTATATGGATAGTAGGATTCCTTGCCAAGCTCTCGGTCAAGCTACCGTTTTAAGAACGGTAACAGAAAGTATGTAACCGCATCGGTTTCCTAGACCCTGAACAACTTTTATTTCTCAAATATTTGTATTTTCAAGACTTCCATTTGCTTCTATAGTTAACTTAGTTGCCACGCTTATTCAAATTTTTTTTTTTAATATAATACTTGATTGTTCTTGAACGAGGGGGAAACAACTAGCTAAAATCTGTACAAGATTTAAAATCTTTCGAAGACTTAAAGACTTAAACGCATGACTCAAAGACTTAAACGCATGACTTAAAACGATGACTTGAATGACTTAAAATTTTTAGGTGTACAAGATCGAAAGAAGATGTTTCCCCCTCGTTCTTGAATTAGACAAATCGGATGGGAAAATGTTTTTTATTTTCGAGTGAATTCTCATTATTGAATCACGATACTTATATCAAGGTGAATATAGAGCAAAATTTTCAATATAGAACAAAAGTATCCCAACTTACCTTGAAAAAAATCAACTCTGGAAGTGATTCCGCTCGAGTTCTTCTATAGGTGTTGGAAAGGATCGAGGCGAAAAACTGATGGAACAATACAATTGAAAATTGCTTAATTTTTTATGACAGCAAACTGAGCCCCAGTATTGAAAAAAAGAGAACATTTCGACCAGAAATAAGTACATAATATTTTCTAGTTGCCCAACTTTCTCAGGTCTGGTTAAATTGGGAGGGGAGTGTGCTACTAGATGAGTAAGTACTGGACAAAATTTCGAGTAGGTATTTTTCGTTTTCTCATTCATTTTTCACTTTCAATTTCAACAAAAATATGGAAACTAATACAATCCCGGCCTAAAGCTCAATTATACCGAAGGATTTTTTTAATTTCTCGCCTTATTCAATTTTTTTACTTAGAAGCTACAAAATTGACCCCATTTTTTTTTCGACTTTTATTTCTATTCACAGTGTTATGTGAAAAGGTGTGTGCGAGAGTGTGTGCCGAGGTGTGTGCCACAAATCTGAACTTTTTCCACTCGTTTTCCTATATCTGCTCAACCATGAACCAAAAAAACACCCTGTATATTTCTTTCCTGTTCACTGACTACAAAGTCTAAGGTACCTTACAAAAGTAAATTAATATTTATTAATACGTTCTACCCATTTCATTGAAGATAAATTTCTCAGTTCTTATCTCGATTCACATGCTATTATTGTTCAGAAGGACGTGAGAGAATTTCATATCCCGACATTGTTGGCGTCCGCCTACTATACCAATATTCCTAATCGTTACAGAAAGTTTGAGTATTGGGTGTTTTTTCATTGATTTTTCATTCTGCCGACTTTCTGGGAGGTTTGAATGGAAGAAACTACGGAGAAATAACTTTCCATATACTTTTCAGAATGGAATGGAGGGTCGAATGAAACTGCATGTTAGGTATCGTAATCGAGGTGGGCGATCAGTTTTATGTGTTTTATTTCCATTCGGATACGGAAACCTCGAAATGAGTTTTTGTCAAGTAATACCCTAAGAACATCAACACCCTAATACCCTCGCTAATGCAACATGGTACATACATAAATAACGAGAAAATAATGTACTTATATGTATATTTTTGCTAGTTCATAGCGCCAACTAATATAAGTAGGCACTTTAACGGTCTATAGATATTTGATTTATGGAACTATTTTATGAAATCCCATTGACTTCATATTATATACTTAACCGAAATATCAAAAGTGCATGCAAGTAAAGTCTGGAGCAAATTCATAATCAGAGTTTCTTTAATTTGAGGAAGTACCTACTATACTTTAATCACGGAGTTTTTAAATGTTTTGAGAAAAAACAGTACGTTTACACGTTAACGAGATAGTATCCTTACAAGTCTCGTTACAAGTATTACTTCGTAAGGTTTTTGATGATTTATTCATACAAATGTATATAATTACAAGATATGTTTCTTACATTTATTCATGAATAATAATAATATAATATTCTACTTAATATTATTGTCTCACTAATCCTGAACTCCACTTGGGATAAAAACCTTGATTAAATATCAACGGGGTAACATCCTTATATTTCAGCCAAGCGAAATTAAAATCTTTTGGCCTTAGAATTGTTCTCCAGTAATTTATGAATAAGTAGTCAACGTAATTATCTACGCAATTATCTGAAATATACCAGAAAATATATTCACAAATTGCAATATCAGCTCCGTATAAGAAATTGTGGAAATTGTGTTCATCATATGGCATTCATAACCATGTCCGCGCAATTGTTTCAGTGATCTTTGATGATGTAATTCAATAGCTACTCGACTGGGTTGGGAAACCATAAAGTTAATTCACTTTTTTCTTGAGGACATCCTTTGTAAATTATATGTCATTGAAAATCTGTTATTTAATACGGCCTTCTCCCATGCACTTCACAGGTTAGTCGGAACTAGTTGGAAAGAAGCCTCCCAAAATGTGATATTCGAATTTCCTGGTATATCCTTATATTGAACCGAGCCGTGAGCGTGAGCTCTTGAACGTGTCGTCAGAATATTTTTGAAGGAGGAAGCATATTTATGTTTCAGTGGATTCCGCAGTCCGCAGCCCTGAAATGGGAGGTTACCTATATCTATTCCGACTCCAGCTTATTACTGATTTTTTAGAGATTTGCTTACCCTCGTGATTTGATATTGAAATCTCGAATTTGACAAGGGCCAAGACAAGGGAGTATTTCGCATTTTTACAGCGTGGCAAACATGCACTTGAAAGTTCATTGCTTGTGATAATAATGTGGCGTACTTACATTGACATTTGAAAATAGATCTTTCAATTATAATTCGGGGCCAGTGACAGTTTGGTCGATTATCATGTATATTAAGATGCCTAGGAAACCCTGGTGTATCTACTTATACCTGAATAATTTTGGGATAAACTTAGCGAAAAGCGATTGCTTGATTTCTGAGATCGCAAAAGCTCCAGATCGCTATTGTAGATGGCGATCAGTCATATACCATATGAAGCTTAATTTTCAGTAGAGAGGAATGTGCAACCAAATATTCTACCACTGTTTATTATTTGCCTACTGATATTTTGACAGCCCTTACAGCCAATCAAATGCGTTTCAGGAAACGTGTATGTAACGTGGAAACCTACCGTTAACAACCTGTCAATACTGTCACTGTCACCTGCTACCTCTACAAGTTTTTAGTGTTTTCATATCAGTTTGTAAGACTAGACTTTGATTCCGAGAAAATTTACTTTGCCCATTCGCCTGAGAATGTACGACAAAGTTCATGCTAGTGTATTGAAAGTGATAGACTGTCTTGGAATTGGGGATACACACATTAGTGTAGAGTTATGCAATGGTTCAAAATACGTATCACATCGATATTTCCTTTATTTACTTTGTTTTCAATATCTCACTATTAAGAGCTACAGATGTTTTCTCCTCGATATAAGACTTTCGCTCAAGCTGAAACGAATAAAATTAGCTACAACGCTACATTCATGTTATTATTTTGGGGCGATTTGTTTTGTACTGACCTTAGGTACTGAATAAAGAAGAATATTTGGATCCCCAGATTTTGACTGACCACACAAAATACGAAATCTTCTACACATCGTGAAAAAGTACTTGTAATAACTTCAACACTTATTCTACTTATATAGACTTTTAAACACTGTTGAGTGCGAAGAAATAATTTCAGTTTTCATTGACAACACTAAACATCAAAGTTACCTCAATCTGACAAAACCGACATTTAACAGATTTTCGAAAATGCTCATATAACATATAACACCCCCTATACAAAAATTAGAAAGCTTTTGTAATCGTCGATTGTTTTTCGCCAAGAAATTCTAAACAATATCGAATCACTAGATACACCAGGGTTTCCTAGGCATCTTAATGTACATAAGTATTTTTTTCTTTGCGGCAATTCGAATCAGCAGTTTGATTGACTTCCTGCCGATCTGAGTTTATTACTGCGGTAGTTATACTGAAAACTTTGAGAAGGTAGCTGACGTCAAATAAAATGAAGCTCTCAGAATCTTCCAAGTTTCGAATTTTATAATTTGTATCTTTATGCTTTTGAGAAGCTTTGTGGGAATGATGAATTACTACTTCATAATGATTTGATAGTATAATGATACTGTTTCATTTGGTGACTTAGGAAACTTTAGGATGTACGAATCGAAAGACCAGGTAATTATTGCTAGTTGTAATTGAAACTTAGTGAGTATACCACCAGAATCAGTGATTTCGTATTTAAGAAAGGGTATTATTATTCAATATTCAACGAGCGTTATATGTGACCAATACTTGCAAAAATTACTAGATGTAATGATCGGATTTTGGTGTTATCTCATATTTGAAAATTTGGGAAAAGTTCACTATCTGTAATATATTTTATAAAAATCCTTCCTCAATACATAACTGAAATCAATTGAGCTGGACGCACGCATTGATACCATTGGTATCAATTCTACTTTATCTTCCTCAACTTGGTGAATAGCTGTCAAGTGCAAATGATTGAAGGTTTCTGGGGTTTTGGTGATATGGTAATTTCAACAGTGTTCCAATCGCGAATATTTTACTTTGTAGACAGTGAAGTTCCAACAGATGCTTAGAAACTCCTTGAAAAATTCAAGAATCATTGACTTATGGAAAACTAAATATTATTTTCATTTCATTATTGGAAGCATCAATTATCTGAAAGGATGTTTATTATAAAATCTGGTTTCTTAAAAACAGTTGCTCTGTTTTACTTTCCGTTGGAATCCATTCGAGTTAAGTCGGTACATTCCTCATGTATAAATATACATACCTTTGTCGGTCGGACAAAAATCCAGACAGGATTGCAATAGTGGCAAGCGAACTATATTTATGGTAATTGAGTAACTGTGAAACGAATGACGATAAAATTGAAATCAAGATTTGAACTGTAATCGAAAATTAATTTGGGTTTTGAAAGAAGATTTATCTGAGGATTTCTCAGCAAAAATCTAATCATTAAACCCTCTTTTTGAGTACACCGAGCACCGAGCATCAAGGAGTGCATATTATTTTTCCAACTTTTTTTTTATATCAAGATTCACACGAAATGGAAGCCCTGCGATGTTCAGAGAACATCGCGTGAATAAAGGGACAGGAGATACGAATTAACATTAACTTTGAATTTTTGAAGTTTGTAAGCTTCAGGAAAAACCTCTTTCGGCAAGGAGTCCCAAAGCTCAGCTGTTCTATTCAAAAAACATCCCTGAGCAAGAGAGGTTCGTCAGGTCTAGAAGACAATATTGCCAAAAAGTTGAAAGTACTAATGAGTTGAAAAGTAACGCACTGTCGATACTGCAATAGTCGCTGGGAGTTTTTGCAGATGAACGGACAGACAACCAAGGCTTATATCACAGTAAAGGATCCTTTACTGTGCTTATATTCTCGAATGTAATGCTTTGTTATAGAGTTTTTTCAGCTCTGAGAAGAAATTAAAGATGGTTACACTCGGAATAAGACTTCGAGTGTGCTCTAAGAACTTAACATTGAATATGGAATTTGAACCTGAAGTCACAACAACTACATAATGCGCAAAGTTAGTAGATGATTGGGTAGTTCAAGTCGAGCCCCAAGAGCCAGTCCTAATGAACGGATAATAGTAGGTTTATTTAGAAGTTAGACGATAGTGTCGGTAATTTTAAACGATTTCAAATAGCTTTTTTTCATTATAATATATGATAGGATTTGATTTCGATGAACTAAAAATGAAAAGTCAGCTGTTTGTTCGTTTCACAGATTTTCATATATATATATATTTATTTATATATATATATATATATATATATATATATATATATATTTGATCGGCTAGGCTTCCGCGGTCAGAAATGTGCTGGCTGGAACTTCCGGTTGATCCGCGTCTGGAAAGATTTACTTGTCTACGTTTCGACTCCCATTTCGGAGCCATTTTCAAGGTCACTAAGTCTTGAAAATGGCTCCGAAATGGGAGTCGAAACGTAGACAAGTAAATCTTTCCAGACGCGGATCAACCGGAAGTTCCAGCCAGCATATATATATATATATATATATATATATATATATATATATATATATATATATATATATATATATATATATATATATATATATATATATATATATATATTTTATTCTATTTCTATTCCAAATAGTTTTTGTTTCCGATGTTTCTCTTGATGGTATGTTTTTCCTGAAGTCGAAAATGTTACCCCCGAACATTCCCTTGGTATTTATTTCTGAAAATAATCTATCAATTGTTTTCAATGCCGTACTGACCACTCAAGAGTGGGGGCGAATGGAAAAAATAAAAAATTGGTGTTTTTTTTTGGAACGTGGCATCTTAGCATCTTGAAAGATACTCCGTTCGGTTGATGCGAAAAAAAAATTTAATGATTCATCACAACCCGAGTCACAACCACACTTTTCTGCACATAGTTTTCTAAGAGTAAGTACATGCATTCATTAGATAAACGTTTTATAGTGTCATCAAATATTTATGTTTCAGATAAACACTATAACCCACATATCTTGCTGACTAGTAGGTATATTTCGTCTAAACAAACTGATTGCGAAGCACCTGACTCCGTCAAAAACGAAGCACAGTAAGATAATAAAAATATTAATCCATCCTATAGCATAAAATTATATACGATGGTGGAACAGATAAGTATTTTATGTCTCTATAATGGATTAAATGTTACTGGGCAAAAGATTATGTACGATAAAATGATCTCGTAATGCTATTCTTAGAACTCAAGAATGTTTGAAGAAATTGTGTACCATATATTCCAGACGATATAAGTAAATGGGCCACTGTGTCAGAGGAGGTGTCAGATTACTTGAAGAGATTGCGAATTATTAAAAAATGATTCAGACCCAAACATCGAGCAAAATATTTCAACAGGATGGCTGGCAAATACCTTGTTTGTTTTTTCTTTGTTTCCATCATTTCATTTTCCTTTGTTACTTTTAATTCTATATTTTGAATTTGTTCAAATATTTGGTAGACGTGACTTTTTAATGGTGGTGGTCATTGGGACGGATATCAAATGTTCCAGTTTTTCAAATAATAATTTGTCAACGGCTGTAGACGGATAAAAAACTACCGAATATGGTACGTTTCCTCATTCGTTAGGTCAGGTTCAGGCTTCCTCGCATGACATTAGAGACTTCTCTGAAGAAAACGATTCAAAGTAGATAAACGATTTCCGCTGGATTCGATGATATATTTCTAGTATAAAAGTAACTCTATAAGAATGAGATTTATATGAATCGTTACATAACAAATTTGTGGATTACGAGAAATTAATGTGAATTGATCATTGAAAGTGGGAACAATTGTGGATTCTACTGGATCTCTCCAGCCACCGCTTTTCTTTCCCTATCTTCTAAAGTTCTGGAGACTGCAGATTCATCATTATCTATCAGCTGCATCGAAATGTGTCTAAAAAGGTTTGTAGGCAAAAAAAATTAAAATTGTGATGATATATGAAAGATTCAAGTTTATGGATATAGAAAGATAATTAATTGTAGTGAAGAAGAGAAGTCTGATTTGATGAAAGCATTACAATCAAAACCAAAGAAATAACCTATTGAAACGCAATCTCGAAATATAACTTAGTTGCAATTAGTTGTTTTTGAATTTTATTGTATGTACATATGATAATGAACCGAGTTTGAATTAAATTAGTGCAATATTTTCTTTATATCTCCTGATGTGACTATATAATAATGAATGACGCACAAAAATCAAAATAAAACGAACTGAAATATACTCTCAATTTATCTACCGAGTTATCTACGCAATTTAAATTTCATGCTAGTTACATGTTCAGCAAACTTGTGATGTATGTTACTTAATGTCATTTTTGGTGATTGGATCGTACCTCGCATCGTACTGTGGATTTTTCCGGGTTTTCCTATAGCTAAAGAGCAATTGGTTTATTTCTTGAATATTGATGAGAAAAATGTTGAAAATACTGTTTCTCGGTACTACCAGCTCGAACACTTACAACTCTTTTCCGAAACCATGTGATTCACGAGTTACAGTTAAATTTTCTCATATCTTGCCAACATGTATTTCAACAATTTCTACCGATAGTTTGAACTAGTACTACTCCTTTTTACGAATAGTTTACACAGTTGGTTGATAAGCAAGCATCCGTGAGATTATAACAATACTCCCATAAATATGTACACAGAGTCGAATGATAGCTCGGATGACAACTCCAAATGGAGTTTTCCATTCGATGTTGCACTGCCATCAACACCAAATTTTGCTTACAGATACTGGCGCTCCAGTGTTCAATTGGTTTTCTTGGTATTTTGACACGGGAAATATATGGCGTCGATGTAAAATTTTTTACCCAAATTGTCGTTTATTTGTTACCGACAAATATATTCAAAAACAAAGTCGAAAACCACATCAAAAACTTTTTTTAATCAAATTGTGCAAAGTGAAACACTATTTTCTCTGGTTAATTTTTTTTCGAAAAACGCACCCTGTTCGAGTTAAAAGTCTTTGTAGGTATGCCTTGACATTTTTTCGACTAACGCCGCACTGCTTTTGAATTATGACTGATAAAAGGTCGAAAGATGAACACAAATCAGTATTTTCGAAGAATCAAATTTCTAATTCTACCGAAAAATTAAAATTTTTCCTAAAAAGGATAGATGCCAATAGGTTTTTAACTAACGCCCCATTGAGGTTCTCTAATATGTTCTTTGACTTTATTCGAAATCATTCATTATTCAAGTTACTACAAGAAGAAATTCTGTTGTGAATATTTTCCAGAACTATATTTTTCCCAAAGGTTTTCCCGGTAGATAAATTATTCCGAAAAGTAGACATTTTCATTCATTGCTATTTCTCGGTGTGTAATATAACAAATAATAACGGTGTGCGTATTATTCAATTTGCAAGTATGGTGCGTTTCCTAAGTGTTCAAGTAGTGTTATTGAAATGCCTCGTGTCAATTATGATAAAAATAAAGTGGAACGCGTATTGAATTATTATCCGCGTCGTTGATATGGTAGGCGTTTTGTAATGGAATTATTTTACTCTTAGATAAACGAATTAGGATTGTGAGTCCAATGATTCTGTGAGAAAACAGTACTTGACTGTACTTATCGAGTTAAGTTGGAGCATAGTTAGATTGATCAATTTTTCGTCCCATACCTCTATATGAATTATTTTTGAAATGCTATATTGAAAAAAGTATTTCATCAATCAAAACTGATGACTGTATATCATTCATTGACAGTCAGTACCGAGGTCAGTACATTGTGGCATTAGGAGAAAAAGTAATCTGCCAGCCTTCCGACTACGCAAAACACTTGGAAATAGTCACTTTTAGTGCCTAGACAAAAAGTATTCACTTTTTGTGCCAGCGGCAATAATAGTAGAATGTAACCTTGAATTCGATAGGAGAAGATCGTTGACTTTCAATTTAGAAGTTTCAAGTCACAAAACGGATGATAGTCTATTTATTAAATCGTCACATCTGAGTCGATTCAAGTACCTATATATAAACAACATTAATTGAGCACCCTCGTACCCTGTACAAAGTATATCATCAATTATTCGGTTGGGTGGATGGGGTGAGCAAAATACATGCTTTCAAACAATCATCTTGAAGACTGTAGGCTGTAGAATGTGTTACAATGTTGGTAGGTGGTAGGTACAACTTTAATTCATTCTGCCATAGACGTATACAAAAGAGTTGTTTGAACTTGGGTGGTTCTGGTTTCCACCTATCTAGGATATCTTACGTAAGAAGGCGCTGAGGGCCACTGAGTATTTTTTTTATAATCCATAGTTCAACTGTCGATTAGCCATAATTAATTAATAATGTAAACTGTCGATTATCTATATTCGAGTGATCGAAATGTCCGTTAGCAATAACTGACAGTTTGAACTGTTGTTTATATAAAAAATACTGTGTTGCACATTAGCGCATTAGTACCTGAAACTATTCAGATTGAGGGCTGCAATAGAACATTGGAATATTTATAGAGATGAATAACCCAGGCATTTTTGTTTTTTTTTGGAACACCCTGAACAGTAGTATGAATAAAGAAATGAAGATATCTCAATTTGTTGATCAAGCGGATGCATGGAATGATTCATGCCTATGTCGGAATTATGAATTACTAGACACATTGCCAAAGTAAACAATTTTTTATTTCAACCGGTCTCGAACAATCGACACATTATTCTTTTGTATATGGTGTATCTATCATTTACTGAATGACTTATTCTTTTGTTTGTGGTCGAACGCTTATAGTCCAGAGATTTTCTGATTTAACTGAGAAGTCATTCCAATGTCATTCCATGGTTGTAGCAAGTGAATTTGAAATATAAATGTTGCTTTTTGAAGTATGGTTTCAAAAGGCGTTCAGGGCCTTCTGAAAAGTGATTCAGTTCAAAGACCTTTCGAACTCTGTTCAAGCAAACATTTTTCAAAAGTTCCTAACCTTCATTGCAGTATAAATCAACGCATTCATAGAATGCTGTCGGAGGATCTGGATTTGCACAATGTAACGTGGCAGTCTATCCCCGAAAATCATAGAGGAATTCTTGATAAAAAAATATCTGCCCATTAAGGGTTCGAAACCTACACCTCGGTCGAGAACCGGGCACACAACCACTTGCGCCACTCCCTCGCTAGGTTTTTCCAAAATACATCTTCATCTCGAATTGGACAATGAGAGCCTGTATGAAAAACATAACTGATTTATCCAACAGTTCTCTTCGTTACCATTCAGTCGAAAAATTAGGAAGGGTCAGTGCATCGATATCGAAACTTATATAAAAAAAAACAACAAAAATAGATTTTTCTTATACCAAACTTGCACTTGACTCGCTTTTCTCCAATCAAGTTGGCATCCTCTGAAGAAGAATTGGTTCTAAAAATGATCAAAACTTCTGAAATCGATCTGTCCAAAAAGAGCCCGAAAGGATTATTGGTGTGGGAGGGTAACACGTATGAAATGCAATAATTATGTATCAGAATATCAAATATGATTTCAAAAAACAGGTCAAGTATTCAGTAGTTCACATTGAAAAAAACCTGGATGTTCGTTTCTTCATAAGGGTAGAAAGGCCGATTTTTTAATTTACCCCGAAAAGTTGGGATGGTTAAAAAAAAAATTGTCAAGTGGCGTGATGAGCAAAGCTTGAGAATACTGCAGAGTAGATAATTTGAACTTTTGAAAATGATGGAAACACATTTTCTATATTCCATTTTATGTAACTCTCGCTACGCTCCTCGCACGGATATCGCGTTTGTATCATGAAATTTTACTGTCTGTCTGGTTACATGTACATGAATAGATAAGTATCCATTAAGATGCCTAGGAAACCCTGGTGTATCTAGTGATTCGATATTGTTTAGAATTTCTTGGCGAAAAACAATCGACGATTACAAAAGCTTTCTAATTTTTGTATAGGGGGCGTTATATGAGCATTTTCAAATATCTGTCAGATTTCGGTTTTGACAAATTGACGTAACTCTGAGGTTTATTGTTATTGTTGTCAATGAAAACTCTGAAATTATTTCTTCGCATTCAACAGTGTTTGAAAGTCTATATAAGTAGAATAAGTTTCGAAGTTATTACAAGTACTTTTTCACGATGTGTAGAAGATTTCGTATTTTGTGTGGTCAGTCAAAATCTGGGGATCCAAGTATTCTTCTTTATTCAGTACCTAAGGAAAGTACAAAACAAATCGCCCCAAAATAATAACATGAATGTAGCGTTGTAGCTAATTTTATTCGTTTCAGCTAGAGCGAAAGTCTTATATCGAGGAGGAAACATCTGTAGCTCTTATCAATGAGATATTGAAAACAAAGTTTTGTTTGAATAAAGGAAATATCGATGTGATACGTATTTTGAACCGTTGCATAACTGATGTGTGTATCCCCAATTCCAAGACAGTCTATCACTTTCAATACACTAGCATGAACTTTGTCGTAAATTCTCAGGTGAATGGGCAAAGTAACTTTTCTCAGAATCAAAGTCTTGTCATACAAACTGATATAAACACTAAAAACTTGTAGAGGTAACAGTGACAGTATTGACAGGTTGTTAACGGTAGGTTTCCACGTTACATGCACGTTTTCTGAAACGCATTTGATTGGCTGTCAGGGCTGTCAAAATCTCAGTAGGCAAATAATAAACAGTGGTAGAATATTCGGTTGCATATTCCTCTCTACTGAAAATCAAGCTTCATATGGTATATGACTGATCGCCATCTACAATAGCGATCTGAAGCATTTGCGATCTCAGAAATCAAGCAATCAGTTTTCGCCAAGTTTATCCCAAAATTATTCAGGTATAATTAGATACACCAGGGTTTCCTAGGCATCTTAGTATCCATATAATGAAAACAAAACTTTCGGATAAGTCAAATCCAAACAAAAGATGTGAATTTTCTGTTGCAGGCCCAACGATTCCTGTTCAAATTTGTATTAAGGTTCGGGTTGAAAAACAAAGTTTTTGAGCATTACCTACTTTAGGTAAATGTGGATTTATGCAACACTAGGGGCGGATTTATGCAGCACAAATTTACACTAAACTACAGTTTACATTTACACTTCAACTTTAACTAAGACGATGAACCTCTCATATGAGAATTATGAGATGGTTCATTTTATGCAGGAAAATAAAAAATAAATCAAAATTATTAGTTGGCCAAATTTATTTTTCTAGTTTTAATGTTAATTATTAACACTACTGCGAAATTTTAGCGCATTTTTTAAATTTCGCGGGCTGAACGGCGGAATGACATGGAAATTAGTGACATATTTCAATATTGTAACCTAAAAATTGTTCTAAAAAAATTGTTCCTCCAAACCAAATCGAAATAATTTAAAAACCAACTTGGTTTGATGAACGTGAAATAATAAATAAGCCCAATCGAAGATAGGATGTTGATAGGTCCAACGAGTAACGAAAATCTAAGAAAGAAAAAGATAGGTTAGGTTATCTTAGTTTGTTTTAATTTTTCTGCATAAAAGAAATTTGTGCTGCATAAATATGCACTAATGTTAACTTTAAAATTTCATTTACACTTTCACTATGGAAGATGAACCTTTCATTTCCGGTAGGCCATTCAATGCATCAAAATTTTTACACTAATTTCAACTTTTGCGAATCCAACTCTTGAAGTGAAAGTATAATTTGCTTCTGCGGGTGCCAAAATTACAAAACCAATGAAAATAAAAATAGAACTCTCATGCCCCCAACGAGAGAGGTGATTTCGAAACTTACCCTTTTGTCAAATCACATTCATGATAAATGCGCATGCGTAGTTTCTAAAGGAAGTGCTCCATAAATTAACAATATTTCCTAAGTGAAGGTAAGTAAGTAGAAGTGAAAGTTAGTTGGACATTACTGTGTGTATACATCTACCTCAATACCACCTTCTACTAGACTACTACTAAAACCTCGTTAACCATTATAACTCAAGGAACTGTTCGATATGATTTTTTTGTTTAAGTTTTCAGCTGAAGTCCAGACATATTCTCTCGAAAAAAATACTGTCGGTACACCAAATGTCCATTTAATTTCCTGTACATTCGTTATTATTATAAGTAGTTTCATTGCATTCTCAAGGAAATATTTTTCGAAAACTTCATTCCTTCAACTTTAGGTTCTGTAGAAAGTTCGTTTTGACACGCACCGTATATTGGTTTTCATTTTTCGACGTTCGTTTGGAATTACGAGGTCACTTAGCCGAATGATGCCAGATTGCAACGTTGAAAATAAGATAACCCATGAATCATCGATGTTTCAAATAACGAACAGTGAAAATCATCATGGTTATGTGAACCGTTGTTTTTGCTGATTTAATATCGTCGGATCTCAGTGAAAACTTCTTTTAATTGTAATATATCGTTTTCAAAACACTCTTTTCGTTCTATAGATGAAAACTCTATCAAAAATATATTCCACAAAGATTTTTTGTGTTTTATGATAGAGGCAGGATAAGATGATATACCATACCTTCATACCACGATGTGAAGAAAATACGAAGTTAATATTTCTTAAGTTTCTGGGCAGTTTTCGAATCCCGGTGCGAACAAAGGAGATAGGAAGTTCAACTCATTTCTAATGATTGAAGGTCTCCATTTTACTTCTGTCTGTAATGAATGCTAATGAGGCTCGACATTAATAGGGTAAAAATATTATAGACGTCGAGCCAACTACGATAAAACTACCAAAGTTGTTGCTGAAATTCCGGAAGAGCAACTTCCAGGGAACCATAATTATGAAAATGGACAAATGAAAGTGAAATAATCAATTTGAAACTCCTTGAATTCTGAATAAAATTTAATCCTAAGCTTTTGCAACATTCCATGGCTTTCAGCTATCTTTTCTGAAACCAAATATCGGAAACAGAATGAATCATCACTGATGTACTTTCAATGAACTGTACTCTCATATGCGTAGTCATGTTCTGTTTCACTTGGTATGAAATATATCTGCTGCGGTGGAAAGGTCAGTCCTCTTCCGAGCCCATGACGAACGTGAGTCAGTCTACTCTCTTTTTCCTGATAGATTTCGATGAATACTATGATGTCATTCAAATATACGTCAGTAATGTGAAATGACTCACGGTGAATATTTAGGGATCGGGTAATTGCCATAATTCAACAAGAATGGATGATTTTAGTGTACGCCTTTTGTAACTTTCATTATGGATTAGGCAGAAGCCCGATGTTATTAATATTGAGTGTCTAACGATTATATTATGTAAATACAAACTAACTCGAAAGTTACTGACACCACCTAATGCATCCTAATGCAAACGCTTGAGTTGAGTCCATCTCTCTCCCACTCTAAACTTCCAACCCAAACACCAATACAATTTTCACCTGCGAGTTTGCTGATCAATAATTGTGCGTTTCGGGAAAAAAATCTGCTCACAAGTTTCCTAAAAACTGTCGTGATAACATGCCGATTCAGTTTTTAATGCTCGTAAGGATTTATTCTAATTGGGATACTCGGGGATACTAGTGGAATTGTGATTATAAGTGTAAGGAGTATTTAACAACATAATAATGAGATGATGGTATTTTGAGGGGAATAACTTTTTTTCAATTGTTATAGATGGAATATTTCTATCTGGTTCTCGCTCGAATTCAGCCTCACTGCAACCGTTACACAAAAATACATAGTTAAATTTTTTTGGAGATATTTGCAGATCAATAATAATTAGTTTTGGAACCAAGCTGATTGTTGGGACGTCTTCAAACTTTTTAATTTAATTTGTTTCTTGGCTATTTAATTTGTCAGTAATTTTCACAATAGTTGGTATAGAGAAATGATATTCATGATTTTCAGAAGGGTGTTGTTCTGGTCTAAAAAAACTCTCAGGTATTTTATCGAAGTCATTTTTTCACTCGAAGGACATGAACAAGAACTTTTTTGACATTGGGCATTATTCAATTTTAGGATTTGGAGTAGGTTGGGTAGTAATAGTATGGGCGCATGACACAAATTTTGTTTCTCTATTTTTCTCCTGTAAATATTAAAGCTGTATCATCAGCATAGCAGATGAGGCGTCCTTCATGTCCACGTATTATCGAAATATCATTCATGTTTACAAAAAAGGAATGGACCCAATACTGTCCCCTGTGGTATACTCACTACAATTATTGACTCTGAACTTACATCATTACCTGTTTCACTCGTTGGGTTCTGTTCATCAATGCTAAAGGTAAACCACGGATGCCAAAGTTATCGAGTTTTTTCGGGAGAATGTCGTTGGAAACTGTGTGAAAAAAGCCTTGGCTAGATATAGAAAAACTGCTAAATATTTTGACGAGTCATCCAAGGCTTCGACAGTGAATAAAGCATCAACTATCAATACATTGGAATATTTAGGATAAGTAATCTTGGCAAATATTTCAAAATAATCAGTTTAATTTGTTTCAATATCATTCAAAAGTAAAACAATGTACGGAAATAGAAGTCACCCAATACAAGCAATAGAACACATTAATTGTGCCAGGATTCAACTAATGAGATCAATATATGTCTTCATTTTCGCCTCTGACATGAAGAGTAACCGACTGCAGAGTCTCTTAATTTTTTAAATCGGTTTTTCAAATCCTGATTCTATATTATTCTTACAGCAACGACTTTAGGGAGCGTCAGGCTAATTAATGGGCCATTAAAGGTCAGTTAAAGCACTGCAGCGATTTCACCATAGTTTGAGAGATTATTAAACACCCATCAATAAACCCCTCACCTAACTTTAAGAACCCCTTTGTTAGTGATCTCAAAGAAAAAAGTCGGTGCAATCAGCTTTTAATAACCTAGTAAATACAAGGACATCAATTGGACGTCCATGTACATACGAACATGCAATGGACTTTTCATAAATATTTTTCGGATGTCATTTTCATATCCACAGAATTATATCAATGGGTTAATCGGTGAAGCACATCAATAATGAAACTTTTATATCCATTAAATGTTCTAGGGCTACTGGAAATTGACTAATTTCAAATTTATGTGTATAATACAATAATCTCAGCTTTTCTGAAAGTAAGTCATATGAATTGTTCAGGAAAAGATTCATCGAACACGTCTAAGTCCATCAGTGAGTGCAGTAACAAAAACTTATTTTCCATTCTGGAATGTCCTCCTAGTTGATTCCAAGGTAATTATGATGGAACCTTCTATGGTTTGAGCCACCGTTTACGTTTTGTTGATTCTTCTCAGAAGACTTGAGAACTAAAGAGAGAAATTGCCGACTTGTAGTCAAATAATCTTTTTAAATGCTCACCACCTGGAACCACCTACTACCTTTCCTTTAAGTAGCAACACGCCCGTTAGTGTTCTAAAATATCATGAATCGATCGTTCAGCCTTGGGCAGTCCATTACGTTAGCCCGCTTGTAATGTTCCGTTTTTGACAAGACCCAAACTTTATAATCTTTCGGCGAGAAATGTGTTTCGCGATGTTCAATAATCTGCCATATTTTGTTTCAAATATGGATTATCATCGAATATCGGCCAGTTCCATTCAAAATTACTTTTTCTATTGGTTCAAGCAATGCTCTCTGAACATTGTAGGGGATTTCCTTTTATGCCAACCCGAAATTAAGAGCAAATTACTTAGAATTCACGACTAATTTAGGAAATTTCGAACCGTATGAAATAATCGGTAAAAATCATTGAATTCATAAAATAAGAATGAAGTATCTTCAACGTCGAAGTTAATAATTATATACGATATCCCATTGCAAAATATAAGCAAAAAACATACATTTAGGGTTTATCGGGATGTTGACGCATTCATTCACATCGGTTTCAAGATGACATCAACATTTTTTCAATATATGGTGAGTGTCGAATTTTCTGAATATGGATTATTGAAGTTAAAAACCAATTACATTAATAATTTCTGTAATCATTAATTTCTTATGAAATAAAAAACTAATTGGATTAATGATAATTCAATGAAAGGTTGTTGATTCAGTAGAAAAATTACTATATGACGCATTAGCCATCAAAACCTTGAATATGGAATATTGATTATTTCAATAATATCAATCTGACGAATATCGAGTACAAGAATTTGTCACGTATTTTGTATGATTCGATC
Source organism: Zygogramma bicolorata (assembly GCA_032362365.1). Lineage (NCBI taxonomy): Eukaryota > Metazoa > Arthropoda > Insecta > Coleoptera > Chrysomelidae > Zygogramma > Zygogramma bicolorata. The sequence continues at coordinate 95,748 of JAVJAQ010003786.1, read as the reverse complement.
GCAGATTTTTCTGGGATAAATCTCAGATAATCAATCATTGTTTCTTCTTTGGAATTCAATGACACAGTTTTGATCTTGTATGCTATTCTCTGTTATTATGTTGTTTATATTATATTAGAAACACGAGTGCTCATTATGTATATCGGCCAAGGTGAAATGAATTTGAATGCTATGTGAATTTTACTGTTGTGAATTGTATTCAAGCTCGTATTATAATAAAGTGGAAATTGTATAATTTCCATAGTTAATGGTTGAACTTATCTGGGCACCAGTTTATAAAAATTTCGGAATATTCGAGAATAATTGAACATTCAATCTTCAACGTGCAGTTACAAAAGACGAAGCTGGTATTTTTCTTCGACATTTACAAGTGGACGAACTGCGGGAATGTTGACTATAATGCCAATATTTTTTTCACTAAATGGTATAATGAAAATGTACAAATCATATCATGTTGTAGACATTGTACGATTTAAGATTGCAGGATTAGGCTTTCTCGTCGAGCTGAAGTGAACGAATACTATCTTGACCAAGTGGACAAGCTAATTGAGAAATGTAAATTCAAGGAATCTCTTCATGAGTATCTCAGGTTTTTGAGAAATAGGAGAGTCTTTCGACGTTTGTGTTATCCCGAGTGTTAATCCATATGAACCTGAGTTCACCAAAGGACTAAACATTTTCAAAGAAGTAAACACGGAAGTTTCTTATAGAATCCAAAAATCGAATATATATATATATATATATATATATATATATATATATATATATATATATATATATATATATATATATATATATATATATATATATATATATATACGAAATAAGCTGTAAGTACTGCATTAAAAAGTACATTGATCAAAGTCGGCATGATATAAAAACTCTTCTCAAAGAGCATTATGCACGCATCCTATGCGAGAAATCATAAAAAAATCTAGTGTTGCCTAACATGCGCTGAATAAAGATTACAGAATCAGTGAAAGTGATCATAAATGTACTTAATAATAGGTTTGTTCGTCCTCTTGCTATTACTGTTCAAGAACCGTCAAGAGTATGCGCAATACATGTTGGAGTTATGATCGTACCGGTTGGCAAATTAAAATCCTGTGTTCGACTTCTTGGATTTTTATACGTACTGTTCTCAAACTATCAAACTAGTACTTGCCAGGGGATAGGTTCCGAACTCTTGTTTGCACATGCGCAATATGTGTGTAATTTGTTTGTTGCTCTTGGTAATACTTTTGATTTGAATGCTAACTGATAGCCATTTCAGACGAATGGTTTTTGTTTCAATATGACAAGAGTTACCTGTCAGTTGATAATCCCACCTAGAAGCGTTCGACTTTTACTGAAATAACAATGATGATTCTGGGACTGTCAGTAAAGTTCTGCTCAGTATTATAATCTTCCTAGAACTATGCTCAAAATTGAAAGTCGAACAAACCTAACATGTTGTTCGATGCAGATAGATCGGAGCGTGACTTTTACCAACAAGAGTTGTTTTTGGATACGTACTTTTTGAATGTCATTTTTTATGACAGATGAATTCTCATTTTTGTAGTTTGCTGGGTTTGTAACCCACCAAAATCTCAAAAAAAAATTGATATGAAACGTATAGAAGTAAAGAAGGGCAGAGTTATTGTGAGAAAAATTGCTGTGATTAATGATAGAGTTCATCCTGATTCAGTTAACCACAATTTAGAAAACATGTTGTTGATTTACAGTCTTACTATTGATGCTGTAGCTTATCCGGGCCAACCTATGGTTGAAATAGCTAATGACAGAGTCATACTTAGGAGATTGTTTTATGAAGGATATAGGAAGAATATTATTCATCTTATAAACTGCGTTCATATGCATTTTGTTGATGAAATTTTACTGGAAATTCATGTTCCGAAACATTGCATAGCGCAATTAAAACCAACATTGGTTTCGAGATATCAGGAGACTTGTTATCAGCTTAACTGATTGATATGATTGGGTAACAACCCTCTTAGTTATAGGTTGTGGTATGGGTTTGTTTTATGAGCGGCAGGATGAAGTTTATGACGCAATATGAATACAATTATCCATTTTTCATTGGGCGAGCATGTTTGATATATTCAAACTGCTTCTAACAGTATTTTTCTCATCGTCCAACCTACAGCATTTGATTGCTTCTGGAACCAAGAACGCTATGATGCTTTTTTATTCATTTTTTGTTCTCATTTTGAAGGTTCCTGGCCATTGGTGATCCTAGTATACAAAGGATGCTCTCATCTTATGTAGGGAAGTTGACTATAGATAATTATTGATGCATCGATCAGCATCATTATTGCATTATTATTCGAGAAAGGTTTGTAACTCTCCTTGTGATGAATCCTGCAATATGTTGTTGCGCACTGAAGACTTAATCCGGGTGTGATATTTTGTTAAAAGATACTTTTTTTTCAAATCTCAGCCCGATTAAAATATCCTAACACCCAAGATGTATTTTATTTTTCACGTGAATTGATGATTTTTTATTAAAGCGTACCTACATTATCATGGCAAAATAAGCGACTATGTTTTGTTAATATTTATCAGCTTATGAGCATCACACCACACTTCGACTGGTGTACAATATTGATATGTTTTCTGTTCTAGATTAGTGTTATCTAACCGTTTTACTTTTTAGCATTATTTATAAATTATATTGTGGTTTGTTTAGAATAAAGGCTAATTTTCATCATTTAATTTTTGCAAATTCACCTAAAATTTTCAACTCCTACATCTTTTCTTCGAATTTCGTCTCTCGAACAGAGTTGAAAAAAAAATGCTGATTTTCTTTTTTCTTTTCAGAGGAGAAGTCTCCGCTCCCCTCGAAAGATGGACAGGCTCCGTAGGTCTTTCAGGGACTCTTTCCGCAGGCGGAAGGATAGAATTCCCGAAAGCTCTAAGCCTCATCAGTGGCAGGCGGATGAGATGGCTGTAAAATCCGGAACGTGCACTTTCGCTGTCAAATATCTTGGCTGTGCAGAAGCGATTGACTCGAGGGGTATGCACGCTTGTGAAGAGGCATTCAGGGTTTTGAAGGTGAGATTAGCATTCAAAAATCTGTATTCGATAGATATAAAAGTTTCAGATAGTTTTTTCTTTCGTTATTCGATGTATAACATTCGACACCTTTAAGGTTTATTTACCATATGATGTCTGTAATTTTGCTATCTATTATCGATTTCGCAAAGAGGTAAGATTTGTAGCTGCTTTTGGAGACAAATTAAAGAGATTGATAGCAATATATGGATCAAACTGTTATTATCATACCTGCTATAGGTCAGATACATTTTTTAATAACGGACCTACTGATAGCTTCGAAATATAAGTATAAGTATTACCTTTCCTGAGATATCGCAATTGTAAGAGTCGCTTTCTACATAATATGCACACGTTTCCACACCACCTGTGAAGTAGTGTACTCGGCGCGGTTTCTCCATCGTGGTTTCCCCGGTAGGCCAATTCCACGACACCACACGGACAATACAATAGCTAGATGTTATCCAAGGCCATGCGGGTAGAGGGGATTCTCGAAGGGACTGACTGTCTTTTGAATATATGTTTTCTCAATGTAGTATATACGAGAGTATATAGACGAAGGAAAAAGTCCATGCTCGAAGTGAAGCGGTTTATTTCAAGAAAAGGAATCACTCAATTAATGATATTTGCTTGAACGTGGTTGCCAATATTCCCTGCTGAATGGTAATGGTTCGGACTTCCATTGTCTATATTATTAACTCTATTGAAACCTGTTGCTAAGAACAAAAGGATAAAAATACAAATCAAGTGATGAAATCACTCGATTTGTATTAATGATCATTAATAAATGTGGAAACGACTTTGAGTTATTACTTTCCTTGGTAGAATATAATTTATATACTTATAGAAGAGACCCAAATAGGCATTTCTGCTTGTTTAAACGCTGATAGAAAAAGAAAAATATAGGGGCCATTTGTAAAGAATTTCGAGATCTACAACTTTGGTTTGAAATAATTTTGAAGTTTTGACATTTGATTTCGAATAATTTTCTTAGCACACATGAGACTGATGGGGACTTTCCAATTTTTATTCTTTATGGTGAACCCAAGGTATTCATCAAAGAGGCATTTTTGTTATTTCAATTGTCTAACTTGACCGGATGAAGCATAACTTTTTCCAAATTGAGCGTGGCTCCATGGTTACAAAGAGTCGAAACATTTAGAATCACCTGTACATATATGGTTCATTTTAACGTCATTTCTTGCAATTCGTTCATTAAAATATGTCCACTATATTCCATTATTTATGTGCTGATAGTACTAAAACATCAAACGACAACTAAACTTATCCCATTCTTGATTGAATACACAGTTTACAATAGTTTATCCTCACTCCCTCTCCGATTGTATCTATTTTTTTTTTGTATTAATCAGGCCATAGCATCACCGTGGATAAATACTCAAAAATTGCATAATTTCATTTAATGTATCACATATGATACGAAATACAGTAATAAAAGAATTATCTCATTTGTCACAAGGGTATTTCTGCGTTCTATAGACAGCGCAGGATTTCCAAAAGTCAAATGTTCGATACAATGAAAAAAGGATACAGTCATTTCAATGTCGAAAATCTTACGGGGTTAACCACATGGTAATCATTTGGGAAGACTGATACAAAATCCAAGGAACACTGAATGAAACTTCTGGTTGAATTGGTTTCCCACAAAATTCCTCTGAAGTTGAAAAGTCGAGATTTCCACACCACTATCCAGTGGCGTAGCGTGGGTGGGGCGGACGGGGCGACCCGCCCCGGGCGGCAGCCCGCTGGGGCAGCAAAATGTCGTCGGTGAAGCGGATTAAGATCTATCATCTATGATTCATTCATCTTCTATGAAGCATCTTCTGTCTCACGCGCCGGGTGTGAGACAGAAGATGCTTTATAGAAATGTACCGCGAAATGAGCTTCTGGGCTGGACATACAGAATCTGAGAAAACAGGCCACAGGCCAAGCCCGGATTGAATCTGAAAGCTACATTCGTTGCATGCACAAATCACTCACTAAACTTGGCTGGGGGGATGCTTCTCAATCAGTGGATTCCGTGAAGTTTTTTGGAACTCTGGAGAAGCTATTTTCCTTCTTTTCTGCATCAACTGCTCGATGGAACGCTTTGGTTGCCGTCACAGGTAAGCAGTGAAACGAGTCACTGAAACGCGCTGGAGCGCTAGACATGTAGCTGTCAAGATGCTTAAAAATGAGTTTGAGGTAGTTCTTGATGTACTGGAAGAATTAACAGATTCATCTCAAACTTCCGAAACAAAATCGGCCTTCTCCTGACATGTTAAATGTCTGCATGGCTGTCAGCCTTCTCCTGACAGCCATGCAGACATTTAACTTCCAAACTTTTCTTGGCTTTTGGGCTGCAGTGCCACCTGAAGTAGATGACGCACAGATTTACCAACAGCAACGAGGACTAAGTGTGGATGAGTGTGCTCAGAAACTTTGCGCTTTAAAAACCCTCCTAGTGAAAAGTAGAGACCGTTTCTTCCAAGACGCAATCGACTTTGCTAAGACTCTCTGCGAAAAACTCGGAATCGAACTCAAAACGAGAAGAATTTGCAGGAAAAAATGCATGCATGGCGATGAATCTTCTGAAGGTGCAGCTTTGTCTCACGAGCAGGTATTCCGTCGAGAGGTTCTCGCATCATTAGACAAGATCATTCAAGAAATGACGACTTGATTCCAGCAAATTCAAGAAATATCGGACAAGTTCGGATTTTTGATGCCAGCGAAACTTTTGGACAGCAAGTACGAGTGTGTATCAGAAGACATCGACAAGGACGAGTTTCAGATGGAGCGGAAGCGTCTCCAGCAGTTTGTTGCCAGTTCTGAATTAGAGGAAGACATAAGGGGTAAAGGACCACTAGAGCTCCTCCAGTTCATTCAAAAACTGATTCTCGGAATTCCGGTTCCAAATATAGTCATCTTGATTCGTATATATTTGACTTTGGCAATCAGTGTTGCAAATTGTGGGAGAAGTTTTTCGAAGTTGAAGCTGCTAAAAAATTACATCAGATCTACTATGAGCTCCGCTAGACTACCAAACTTGGCTATATATTGTCGATTGAACAAGAATTGGCTGCAAATATTGATTTTTCAAAGTTATTTCTGACTTCGCTGCTCATAAGGCCCGTAGAATCCGCTCGTAAAACCGCTCATCCTATTTTACCTTCAATAAAAGCACCTATAGAATGGGGGCGGCAAAATGGGTGTCCCGCCCCGGGCGCCCAGATGGCGCGCTACGCCACTGCCACTATCTACAAATTTACCCGGGTATTCACTTCAATATCAAGTTACTGAAGGATATTTTTATACTCTATTTCGCTAGGATTGAAAAACTGTTCAATTATTTCATAAGTATATATTTTTCTTTTCAGAAATCCAAAAGAAGTCCTGTGAGAGCAGTTCTCCATGTTAGTGGTGATGGTCTGAGAGTTGTTGAAGAGGAAACAAAAGGTCTTATAGTCGATCAAACTATAGAAAAGGTGTCATTCTGTGCACCTGATAGGAACCACGAACGAGGTTTCAGCTATATTTGTAGAGACGGTACGACGAGAAGATGGATGTGTCACGGATTTTTGGCGATACGGGAAAGCGGAGAAAGACTATCCCATGCAGTGGGTTGTGCATTTGCTGTTTGTCTGGAAAGGTAAATTCGGAATATAAGTCCAACCAAGTCACAAAATCTAGTCAGTATTGGCAAGACGAACACTTGACGGTGCTTTTTTTATGAGTGCTCTTTAGTAATCTTGATATTTTTTTGAGTGACTTTATATTTTTATAATGTCCTTGAGTTTTCAATGATGTTATTTTAATTTTTTAAATTTCGCTTATTAGTCATGGTTCATCATGATTGGTGAAATAAGTTTATTGAAGTGAATGGTTTTTTGAATATCAACATATAAGTGATTTTGGTTATCAAAATTACTGAATTCAGCGAACTTAACAGTCACAAATGAAGTCGATTCCGATATTCGATATTTACAAAATGATTCTTGAAAAAAAATTAAAACCTAGGTATGGGAAGTAGTAGAAATATATCATTGAAAACTATTGAAGATTGATATTTTCAATATATAAGGTACTTACCCTCGAAGTTGATTCTACTATATTCGTTTTTATCTTATATTCTTAGTGATTTTATGAAGGTTAAAAGGGATGTTTGGGGCACAATTAAATCACTAAAGTGAGGAATGTTCTTTTATAATATTTACATTTGAAACGCGTTTGTTGTGATAGTTTTTTTTTATTATAGAATATATATATTTTTTTCAAATGTATACAATATTTATAGACCATATCGAAAAGAAAAAAAATAGAGAAAAATAAAAAAATCACATGTCAAAAATTTCTTCTAGAACCTGGTGTCGAGGCATTGAGCCAAGAATGGATGCGGCATTGCCCCGAACTATTTCTATGGAGAGACGTTGCATCAGATATGTTGTGGCTTTGTTTTCAATAGTGTTCTCTTCTATTTTCCTCCCTATTTCTTTGATAGTTTCAAGACAGTTTGGACCAAATCCACCGAGCGTATTAAATGCCAAGGGTTTTACTATATAATTGTTCGTATATTCATAATTGCACTAGTATTTTCGATTCATCAAGAATCGTAAACGGGTTTATGAAAGCATCATCAAACAATTTTCCATTTACCAAGAACGACGATAGTTTCAATGGTAATAGCAAAAGTAAAATTACTCAAAATTAAGTCCGATAGTTTTCATACCATTTAATGAACAGTTTTCATATTATCTCATTTAGGCGTTATTTTATTATTGGGTTACATTCACATTATAATTTGGAAAATCATTGTAAAAAAATTATTAGCAGCTATTTCATATTCGTCTTTGATTTGTAGGTTGATGTAAGCATGCATTTGAATTTGTGACGTGGGTTCACCACAGAAACAATCCTTGTTTACCATAGAATTATATGTTGATGACTATGATTCCTCCATGTTGGCACTGGTTGTTGGTGCAGCAAATTTCTGAATTTGAATTTGGGAATGATAAACTGGGATACTACTTTTCTTTTACTTTTTCGTATAATTCGTTGTTGAGCTGTCCGCCTATATTCTTTAACATCAAAAAAATGTCAGAAAAATTTTGAAGTATTTTGGGAAATTTCTGGAAAATATCGAGAATGATGCGAATGAAAACTTTGTTATAAGAGGTTTTTAGATACTTATTCCGAAAGTAGAGTGTTTGCAAAAGATTTGATGAGTATGTTTTTTCAAAAATCTCCACTTTGATGTTTTCACGTCGGTTGCAAAGAAATAAATCCAGAAAAATGAGCTAACTAAATAACAACGGGTACAGAAACATTTGATTTGTTTGGTCCCAAGATAAATAATGAATGAATGTTATATCTGATTTGTTCAATTCTGACCTGCTGAATCTTTGACCAAACTCGCTTGTCGAGCTAATTTGGTTAGAAAAAAGTAAAAAGTAATAAAAGTAGTCAAATTTTCATTGTTTATTCTTCATACCCTGTGTTAATTTGTACAAGCAAGGGCGCTAGCTAGGGGAGGGGACATCCGCCCATAGGTATATGGGCGCCCATCCATAAGTGAACAATAATAACATCATGTCACAATTCAATGGTGTTATTTTCTAGGAAGCAGAAAAGGGACAAAGAGTGTGGAGTAACGATGATGTTTGACACTAAAAACAACACATTTACGAGAACTGGGTCATTCAGGCAGCAAAGTTTGACAGAGATGCTGGATAGGGAAAGGGGTATAGATGTAGGCCATCCAAAAGTTCCTCCAGTCAACCCATTTGCCATTGAACGTCCTCATGCAACTCCAAGCATGTTGCAAAGGCAAGGGAGTTGTAGAGGGTAAGTAACAATATGCTTCATTATTCTTCAGGACTCAAAGAATTTATACAAATCGTAAATTCTATCTATAGATGCCTTTTGTTGCCTGTCAGGTCTCTGCCCGTCTGTCTACCCGTAAAGTATAGCAAAAACTACTAGCACCCTTTGTGACAGAATTGAGTACTGGAAAACTCTGATCTTGACTCTATGGTGGGTGGCATATAGATGCCAGAGCTGGCAGTGTAACATCTATTCCCATTGTTATTTGCTTATTGGGTACTTGTTTTTGTGAAATGTCGCAAATTTGTCAATATCTTCCAAATTTCTCGAAATTTCTGACGGTTTTCTTCGAAACTTAAGCGCAAATCAAGAATAGTAATTTAAAAAATAATTATTACAAATTTAGAATTCGAATGACATATTTGCGGCATTCAGACAAATTAGAATTCGGGGAAAATAAAATTCCTCAAGCGAGATTCGAACCCACGTCTTCCAATAGCTAGATGGATGCTCTTACCACTGAGCTATCGAGGACACTAAAAATTGCACATTTAGAATGCTTGCGTGAGTAACTTCAGCTCTTTTGTCCTGAATAGAGCGTGACAGATTTTTCAGTTATTTCGTCAATGTATTTGTGTGAACCTATGTTAACAAACCCAATAACACAAACACAAAACTGAGAACATTCGCACCACTAGTGCGTTTCCCCAACAAAGATGGCATCTTCAGGAGAAGGATTGATATTGTGTGTTCTTGGTTTGAGATTTGTTGAGAAATATTTCAAGTCAACATCAAAGATTCCGATACCACCTATATGAATGCCTTTGTTGAAGTTGCGGTAATCATTTACCACCTATATGAATGCATTTGTTGAAGTTGAGGTAATCATTTACCATTACACTCAAAATAAGTATTTTATAGAATCTCGCAATTTCAACCTCCTTAGGATAATATTATATTAAGGTTGTACAAAATCTGAAAGAGAACAAAATATACATTTGCATTCCGAGAAAAATTATGAAGAGTAAGATATATGTTTCAAAAGTGTTTAAAACTTTGCAATCTATTTATAGTGGTACAGCAATTAACTCATTTTGTTTTTTGAATTGGATCGAACTCATATCTAATTAATAGCTGCATAAGAAAAAAATCTGTGAAGAAATGAATTGTGCGAGGTTAATAGAAACATCAATATTTCCATTACAGATTCAGTACTTTGGGTCAAAGTTCTCCTTTCAAAAGACAGATGTCACTCAGAGTCAATGAACTTCCTAGTAATACCGCCCGTTTGAACTCCTACAAGTCTCCGACTTCCCCAACGAACAGCAACGGCAAACCCCCAGTATCTCCAATACCGGAGGTATCTCCCGGGGACTCTGTGACTGCCTTATGCCAACAGCTTTCCCATGGACTAAGCCAGTTGACTCACAGTGGATCCGACGACTTCAACTTTAATAATCAAAGTTCCGTAAACCAGAACACGCTCAACTTGAACCTCACAACGATCAGCAACAACACGAGGACTGCGTCTATACAAACTTCAGCTGGTTACACTCCGGTTAATTTGAATTTCAGTCCCAGAAACGATGTGCGCTCAGTAAACTCCAGTATCAGTTCGACAAGTACACTGCCAAAGCCAGAGCAGTGGTTGGAAATAGTTAATTCATCTGCACCGAGTCCGGCAAGGATGGACGGGACCTCTCCCAGGAGAACCCCCTCTCTCAAGGCTCATTCCAGAGCAGTATCATTAGATACTGGTTCGGAGAGTTTTCAGGCTAATAAGGAGGATCCCTTCGATGCTGAATGGGTTGATCTGGCAGCTAAACATAATACAAATAATACCAATCCATTTCTTACCCCTAACTTGACACCTAAACTATAGTATTAACTCTTTTTGAGTATGTTGATAAATTTGTTTATTGATTGCTGTTGTGAAACAATTCCTGAAAAGAATACATTCTTGAATACATTTCAAAATAATTAACTTAAAGCGGATTATATCAAGAAAAAGGAATAGGATTTCCTTAAATCTCTGTTACATATCATTCACTCAAAATTCTGTACTTAGCAATCCTATTCAAAATAGGATAATTTATATTTTTAGTCTTTCAAAAATTGTTTCAGACAGTTATATTGTTGACAATTTCCGTTTGTTATTATTGAGTATTCTACAAATATTTCAGGTGAATTTTATTCTGTGATATTTGTAAATTACAGTTTTTATGTGATTCATTCCAGTTTGTTGCTTTTGCAGCTGAATTTTGCCAGGACAGTCTGTGCAATCTGTATATATAACATAAAGGAAAGTATGACTTAAATCTCATAAAGGAATAGGAAATCATAGAATGAATAAGTGAGTGACAATACCACTTGGAGAATCGGTCAACAAAATGTTTTATCGCATCATCTCTAAGCACACCTCATTCAGCTTTGTTTTTTCAGCAAATGTTCTTACATGGTTGGTTTGATATATTTCTTAAAATAATTCAAGTCCTGTTAATTGGAATCAACAGCAATAAATCAACCAAATGATTATAATATTCACTAGATTTAAAATCTGGTCGAAATTGTTGAAAATAATATTCCGATAAATTGAAACAAACATATCAGTGGGTTTTAAATTGGCTGACAATTGAATAATTCACATCTGAAAAACATGCAATGAAGCTAGTCTTCATGCTTGAACTTATGGTTCATTCTCAAGTCTAAAACTCTTTTAGCAAATTGAACATTTTTTATCTGTTTTTGACTTCTTTTGCCTTGAGCAAGTTAACTTTGAACCTGAGAAATAGAATAAATTTTGCTCCCACATACTCGGGTAGGAATTTAGATGGAAATTTGCAGCTAATAACATTAAGGGTATTTACTCTCACCTGCCAATTATGAAAGCACATGCACAAATTACCTCCTACGTACTTAACAAATATTCTTTGTCTGTGATCACTTTTAGAGTGATTATAATTATAAAAGAAAGTGAAGGCTGAGATCGATTCCAAAAATGTGTTATTTGTTTCCCTTACAAGATACTTAAATTGTGACTTTTCAGAACGATTCAATGTCTTATCTAATATTCAGTTTACGGTGCAGAAAAACTCTTAAGTCGTCTCCACAATTTAATATTTAAAGGATGTCAGGACGGTGATTCAGTACATGTTTCGAACCTACATAGGTTCATCATCAGCTGAATTAACATTTAATTATGGAGATGAAAAAATTCAATTGGGAAAAAGTCACATGGTGAAATTTCATTATTCGTTTCAATATAAATTTTTTCTAATACCTATCTAAATTTCACCATGTGACTTTTTCCCAATTGAATTTTTTCATCTCCATAATTAAATGTTAATTCAGCTGATGATGAACCTATGTAGGTTCGAAACATGTACTGAATCACCGTCCTGACATCCTTTAAATATTAAATTGTGGAGACGACTTAGAGTTTTTCTGCATCGTAAATCTTACACTCCACTTTGAGATACAATGGACTTCTACCACAGGTTAATATTCAGTTTCTTAGTCGACTGTATTTTGAATTCTTTTGTTCATTATTCATTCCATTTTACTTGTCGATCATGTTCAGGAACGGATACATTCGAAAAGATGGTGCCGTCCACCAAAAGAACAATCGAAAGTAATTTGCATTTCTCTTAATTTCAAATGCTAATAATTTATTCCTGTTGACTTTGTACAGTTAGTAATATTAAATCAAAAAATTGTCAAAATGGACAATATGAAGTTGTACATTAATTTGAAGAATAATATTCATTTTTCTCTAATGTTAAGTGTGAAAATAACACGGGATATAGGAACGAATAATTATCGATGAAAAATGTACTTAGAATCCTAGTTTTTGTAAATGTTTAAAGCATTGCTATTTACCGTTGCTATTTATTTTTTCATTATGAATGAGCACGCTATTGCTCAACACAAGGCACATTGTACTTATATATTATACAAGAAGTGTATTATACAAATCTATAATTCTTGTCTGTAACATAGTAATAAATGAGTATCATCCGTTATAATTAGTTGTTTGAATTCTAGTATCCCATCTCATAATTATGGCATAGTTCTTAATACCTGTAAACAAGATGAATAAAAACCCTGGTGTGTTGACTAATACCTAATAGATTGTAAGCAAATTTTCTCGACTTTTCGCTATCTTGATTTTGATCAATTTCAACTGAAGAGATGCCTTCGAGAGTTTGCCAGCAGAGGCGCACCTCACGTGATTTTAATTTAATCTGTGATGCCATGATATCCGTCTGCTAGACGGCCATTAGGCATTCCAGATCACGTGATGTTTGGGTGGCTGACACAAGTTTTAACCAATCACACACTCATTTGCAGAAAACAAACGATAGTTTCTGGGGGGCAAATGGCGCCGTATTGGTTCATTTCGTTTCATTTGACATTTTTGACAAGTATCTGGAATGCCTAATTCGATTATTTATAGGTTATGTTTATTTCATGGTCTCATGTTTTGCATGCAATTTCTTGCTTTCCCGCGAAATGCTAGAAATTATGTAGTCATCACATTTTGACTGATTATTAGGTATTCCTTTTGCTTTCAATTTGATGAAAAATAAATCAAAAACTCAGTGATTGTGATGTGATTTTAAATCTTCCGAAACAATAGTTGTGAGTGAAACTGGAAAGTATTGATATCTTATCTTTCTACTTTCTGAGGAACCGAAGATAGGTAAGTACTTTTTTCTTCATAGTGTTAAAAAAATGCAATTTTAATGTGATTACGAGCCGATGATATGAGGGATAAGTAATACCTACACGTTACACGAGCGTTTTATTTTGAGCTTTGTAAATCGGTTCATAATAAATCTAACTATCACTATAAAATCAAACAAATACAAGAACAGCAACGATAAACACTTAAAAAGAATATAAACAAGAAAAACGTGAAAAGAAACAAGAACTAGGTACAAGATTTTGAATATTAAAGGAACTTTCAAATGCATTCAAATTCAAATCGAACTGTCAAACATTTCAAAAAAATTAATAGCTTTTTATTAGACGAACTTGACCTTACGTATTTTGTATACTGATAATTCTATTGGTGAACGAAAGATCCCGCAAGAGTTTATCCAATGAGACCGCCGGTATCGAAAATCACTCGTAAGCTGCCGCCTCAATGAAAATGTACCCTTAGAAAATCGTATTTGTATAACCACCTCAACACCACCTACCGTCAAAAATTGTAAGTTTACTCTTCGATTTCTGAGGTCGAGAGGATTTGGCTAAACAAAAGCATATCGGTCAACGCACCAGGGTTTTTATTCATCTTGCCTGTAATCCTATGCATTATGCTAGCTCAATCGTTTTGGTACGATATTTGAAATGAGAAACTAGAGAGCAGCAGATTCATAAAAAATCTGAACTTATTCAGTTAGCGATGCTCAAGTGGACTCAATATTTTTTTTTGTCAATCCATTGTCTTGTCAGAGTGATGTACAATATATTGTACAGGTTGCAATACAGTGGAGCTGATGTGCCTGTTCAATCCCCTACAATCTAACAATGCCCAACATGTTCAAATCAGAATTCTGCTGAAGGGGACACCGAAAGCATGGGCTGTTGATATCGAAGATATATATGTGAATAATTGATTTCAAAAGTACCAAAAACTGAAAAAGCTACTAATAATAGGATGGAGACTTATGTCAGTCTCGTGAAAGGCATGTATCGCACATTCAGTTAGGACGAATGGTAGTCCCAGTAGACATGTCGATTGGGGAATGTTCTGGATCAAGTTAATCTTTTGTGAAACTCAGGGCGGAAGGCTTCGGTCAAAAGCCAATTGTAAGGTGTCAATGTATATTGCAGTTTACAATTTATTTCATTTTTTAAAAACTGACAAAGTGTAGGACCTAAGAATTAACGAAGTCCTATGTTTCAACATACTATTCCCAACACAGGTAGCCAATGAATATCTGTCAGGATTTGTATCTGTTCAACCCACACCAGGTTCTAGAGCAAGGCTATTGGTGCAAATACAAGCTTTTATGGTAAAAGTTAGTGTTTTTATCAGCAACGAAAAAAAGGAACATTGGGATTACAGTGGGAAGACGTGAAATTCGCAGTCGAACCAATGAAAATCTTTTGCCATTAGCCAGATTCAGACTCTTAACACACCGGTTGTGGGATGGGTTGCAATATATTACATAAAAATTCCTTGGGAGCTACCCTAGTTCCTAACTAGGCACAGATACTGAACAGTTACAGATATTATTCTCCCCAAAAAAACATGAAAAACCACATTTTTTTTTCATAATTTGAGGACGGACTGTCCTATATCACCCTTTGTTTCGATAACACTATATGCGTCGATGTTCTCGTGTTCCTTTTGTTCGTGAAAATTTCAATTCCTCATAAATTTCTGTCTAAGTGACTCAATCGACAGTTGAATAGTTAAAGAACACTACATTAAACGAATTCGAGGGTTTTTCCATTATCAGAACATTGTAAAATTCGAAAGACTTGAGGTTGTTTCCAGATGAGACCTGGACTTATGAGTTTCTGCTATCAAGTCGGGCTTACTGAAAGAATATTGCATAATTTAATGATTAATGCACACCTGAAATAATTGAAAATTACATCTCTCAGCTGGAAAAATTTACTTCGATCACTTAAATATAAAATTAATTCAATGTATTTAAGCAATAATAAAGTATCAGAAGTGGCAGTTTTCAGCTGGTTAATGTGATTCTCCCTAATTAGAATTTAATTATTTACGGATTCACCATTAGGAACAATATATTATAATTATAACAGTGAACGACTTTTCTATGTCTATGAAGTTACATATTATAAGACAACAATAATATTATTCTAACCTTATTAATTCATTGAGATTTTTTAAATTCACTCAATGAGTCTACAAGGGGATCGACATTATACTTATTAAACCATCTCATGCATCTGGACATCGGTGAGTTGTAACTATAGTTAGTGCTATGTTTTTTTTATGCAAAAAAGTGGAGGATTTCTTGTATCGTAAGATTTTACATTGAAGTTAATAATTTCTAAAAGATGAGGACAGTCGACTTCACCTGACAGTAGTTTGTAATTAAATGAATGTCATATCATGTTGAAAGCGCCGAGTAGTAAGTTCAATTAAGTTAAGATTATTCAAAGTGTTTTGACGATTAAAAATGCAATATGCCTTCATTTTGGAAGATATATACTTTAGAAATCGAATTTCAACATTTTCAATATCACATCTGTAATATGGGAACCATGCTACCGAGGCATATTCCAGTGCTGATCTGACTAATGAACAATATAAAGTTTTGAGGGTATTACATGACAACTCTTTACCATTTCTAATTATAAATCCTAACATTTTGCTTCCCTTTGCAGAAACATTATTGAAGTGTCTTTTGAAGTTCAGTTGCTGATCTAAAGTAATCCCAAGGTCTCTTATTTCGTTTACCCTGTCGAGTACTTTTCCGTCAATAGTATAGGATATTTTTTTATTTGGAAAAAGTGATCACGTGACTTTAAATTCAGGTACAAGTTGTTTGTTGAGGACCAATCATATATAATATCTAATTCATTCTGAAGAATCTGACTGTCTAAAACATCACTAACTGATAAATATAATTTCAAATCATCTGCAAATAGTAAAAACTTTGCACACTGTAAATAATTTCCAATGTCATTTACAAATAGATTGAACAATAGTGGTCCACAATGTGATCCTTGTGGTACACCGGAAGCTACAGGAATTGTTTCTGAAATGTAATTATTAATTCTAACACACTGAAAACGTTGGGTTAGGAAGCTTCTTATACAATTTAGTATATCAGTACCAAAACCTATAGCTTTCAGTTTTTCCAACAATAATAAATGATTAACCCTCTGTCAAATGCCTTCGAGAAATCGGTATAGATTTAATCTATTTGATTACCTTTCTCCAAGGCATGTAACAAATGTTGTTCATGTTATGAGATTTGTCATAGTAGATCGTCCTGAACAGAAACCATGTTGTTGTTGTTATGCATTTCACACAAAATTATCAATAGCACGCATATCGTTGAGATTGTATCAAAGATTAACTGGTTTATATTCAGGACTAGAAAACAACAAAAAGTAAATATACGCTCACAATATATGAAAAGCAGCAAACCTTCCAATTATTTCACTGGAATATTTCCAAACTCCTTGAAAATCTCCACAATCGCCATAAAAGCTCAAACACACACAGAAATCATAAAAATCAAAAATGACTGAAGAGTCAACAGAGCAGCAACACATGCAAACTAGAGTATGGCGGTGCCTAACCATTGAGTGTTCTCGCAAAAGTCTATGAGGGGCGTATCACTATTTTCTATCACGAATAACATACAGGAATGTACAGGTGCGAGAAAATATTATTCATAGACCGGGCGGCAGTGACATATTTTTTGGACCAACTTTTTACATTCTCCAATCTCCACGTTTTGAGTTAGAGTATTTTTAGAGAACGAAAACTGCACTGATCTTTATGTTAAAACACATCCAAACAAAGCATATGATACATTTCACCAAATTATTCAGTTTTATATAAAATAAATACCGAGAAAAGCTGGGTCATCCAAATACTGAGAAATGAAAATTTCCCATGTTTTTATACCACTAATTTAACGTTTTTGCAGTTTCGTTCGTCAAACAAATACTATGAACTGTCCCGATGTACAGATTGATGTATAGAAATGGATGTTTTCATGGATCTCCTTTTATGCGAGATTTTTTCTTCAGGGTTCATATCCGTTGCTGCTTTCTCTGTTTCGTACAATATGTTCCCCTAATGATGATTACGTATGACAGTGTGGGTTCGCTAATTTGAAAACCGGCGAATATCCACCTCATCAATCAGTAGGTTGCATCCACACTATGTTTATTTTCTGAGGATTCTAGATAAGTGAATTTTCAACCTTTGCTCACAAAGTGCAAAATTTTTGTGTCATTTAGATTCAGAAACTTGTTGCATTCCAAGGAATGGTTTGAAAACATCGAATCATTTTTTGTGACATTTTTTCTAAAAAATCCCTCAATCATTTATGTTCTTTCAGTAAAATATGTTAGAGATTATGCTCTGTTTTCTGACCACCACTTTGATTGTGCATGCGTTGAAACCATTATTTTGTCCTATCTGTATAATTGTTTCAATTTCTCTATCTATGTTATAAGCAGACAAAGGTAATGAGAATGCTCTGAATTACATTGAATTGTAGTCTGCTAACTTATGACTTTCGGAATGGAAAGTATCAATTGGGTTTGCAATCTATGTAAAGCTTGGTTTTCTGAATACATTAAACTCAAATCTACTACAATTATGTTTAATGGTCAGGTCTAAGAAATTAATCTGTTTATCTCTGTTTCGGGTGTGAATTGTATGTTTCTATTGAGATTATTCATGAATGTCATGAACTTAATAACTTGCCGTATCGTACCTACCTTTGAAACAGGCGAGAACGTAGGAGATGGTTGGAGTTCAGTATTGTGGTCTCCAAGTTGTCCAGAAATCTGTCTGCTAAAAGTGGACTTAGAGGTGAGTCCATCGTTAAACCTGAATCCTGTTCATGAAATTTGTTATTGAACTGTAAGTTATTCTGATTATGGTACATATCTAAATCTGTTGAAATTACAAAAGAACTGACATGATCTACTTTGGCTTGATCTAATATATTCAAAATGAGAGGCTTACATTCGTTGTACTGTAAGATAGAGAACATACTCTTTACATAAAAATAATTGTATTATGTGGCGTGGTTTGGTTACCCATTTTTTTGCGTGTTTTTAATGCTATGACCTGGTACGAAATTGGTAATATTTCTGAATAACTTGTTAATTTGTATTCCTAGTTCTCTAGGTCTTTTATATATTGTGTTGCACTGTATATGGCGTATTTCTTATATATATTGTCAATAAAATCATTACTATATTATTAATTAACTCAGCCATTCAGCACACATTTTTACAAATATCTGTATTCGTTTATAATTTTCAGTGAAATTTCAGTTATCAACAACTCCAGCTTATTGCTATGAAGGTTGACTAGCAGAGAAACACGGTATTGAATACATCTTTTATTACATTTTTACAGAGTTCTATTCATTCAATATACTTTTAATATTCAATAATCTTTCCTTCTCAACATTTTTATTACTTCTATTGTAACTCAAATCATCAACATTTATATTGGCGGACGGTACCCATTTTTTCGTAGGTTGTCTACCATACCTTGAATTCCTAGAGGACATCCTTGTACTATCCTCATAATCGAAATTCACCAACTTTCTTCTTGGTACATGTCCTAACGCGGATTCCCATTTTCCTGTCTTCTTGACGTCCAATAAAATTGATGTAACTTGATTGAGAGTAAGACTTTTGCCTGATCCTGATCCCCATTGAAGATATCTGTCTAGAGGAAGTTTTGCCATTTTCAATCCCTCTCTCTTTGCTTTGGCTAATGATAATGGTTCATTGTTGATCTGAAAACAAAACCATATTTATTCAGTAGTAGACGGAATATATCCCATCCTACTTCAAAAGGGGCAGGAATAGCTGATTCCATACTTTGTAGAATATATAAGGCTTGCATAGCCATGAGATACATACCAAATGAGTGGCAAAAAGGCAGAGTCATCTATATACCCAAGATAGGGAAAGTGAATGATTTGACGCCCAAGTCATACCGACCAATTAGTCTAGTGTTTTTCCTGCTCAAAACACTGGAAAGACTGGTAGATAGATACATAAGAGATGAGGTATTATGAATAAACCCTCTCAACGAACGCCAATATGCGTACCAGCCAGGCAAGTTAACGGATCTGGCACTGGATGATCCTAACAGGCTACTAACAAAATCCCTAGAGGATAAGGAGATAGCCATGGCGACATTTGTCGACATCGAGGGTGCCTTCAATAACGCATCTACAGAGTCCATCACCAACGCTCTAGATAGAAAAGGGGTTCCAACTCTCCTGTGTAATTGGATAAACGCCAGTCTGGAAACAAGGGTAAGAGGCAACATATTTGAGAGTCATTTTTGACCACAAGTTGACATGGAATCAACACCTACAAAAAATAATCCAAAGAAGCACGATAGCCTTCAACTTATGTATAAGGATGTGCGGGAAAAACTGGGGTTTACAACCTAAAATGACCATATGGCTATATACCAGGGTCATCTTACCCATGATAGCATATGGTTCGGTGGTATGGTGGCCAAAGACTCAGCAGGCTGGGGCAATTCGAAGGCTAATTGGCATTCAAAGGCAAGCGTGCCTGGCTGCCACGGGCGCTATGAGAACAACCCCAACAACCGCATTAGAAGTCTTGATGAACCTAACGCCACTACACATATATATTCAAGGAGAAGCCAGGTCACTCACCAGTAGACTGACCAGAGGGCACCTATAAGCACATTGCACGGTAAGGTGTACAACGAGCTAAACAAAGAGGTGGAAAACGACCCCATAATGGGAATGCCATCGGATGAGATGCTTCCCAAGTAAAGCTTCCATAAAAACTTCAAAACAATTATAACAGGCAGAGAGGCATGAAAGGGAGGACCTCCAATCAATGCAGAAATTGACTGCTACACAGACAGCTCAAAATTCGAGGAAGGTGTAAGAGCAGGAATCTATATAATCAAACCAAAGACAAAAGTCTCACTAAGCTTAGATAACAAAGCGACGATATTCCAGGCAGAAACTGCAGCAATACGCCACTGCGCAGAAGAGTTATTAAGGCAAGAGTTTAAGGAAAAGACCATTGCTATATACTCTGATAGCCAAGCAGCTATAAAAGCAATTAGCTCCATGCAGGTTAACTCCAAACTGGTCTGGAACTGCCTAGAAAAGCTACAAGAGCTAGGCAGTCAAAACAGACTGTCTTTAGCTTGGGTACCAGGCCATACAGGATACAAGGGCAAAGAAGAGGCTGATTCACTAGCACGAGAAGGAGCACGATGCTCCCCCATTGG
Organism: Zygogramma bicolorata; assembly: GCA_032362365.1. Classification (NCBI taxonomy): domain Eukaryota; kingdom Metazoa; phylum Arthropoda; class Insecta; order Coleoptera; family Chrysomelidae; genus Zygogramma; species Zygogramma bicolorata. Next base: position 74,885 of record JAVJAQ010003786.1, on the reverse strand, counting down.
CCCAGAACCATTTTGTGGTACAGCAAAAGCGCTGCGAAAAACTTGTAATAGCACCTGGAAGGAAAAACAATCTCAAAAATGGTGGAATAAGACGCCAGGTATGAGACAGGCCAAAGAGTTCATTAAAGAACCATCGCCAAAATTCACGGAGTACCTACTAAGTCAAAATAGGCATTAAACTAGAATTCTGGTTGGGCTATTGACAGGACACTGTAGACTCAACAAACATATGAACAACATCGGACTGGCAGACACAACCTTATGCGGGTTCTGCCAAGAGGATGAGGAAACCTCAGCACACATACTGTGCTACTGCAAAGGTCTGTCAAGGCTAAGGTTTGCGACGTTAGGGGAGGAAAAACCACAACCCTCTCAATATATGGAGAACTTAAGGTCTGGCCTATGGAGTCTAGTTACAAGGACGGGTCTAGACAAGGAACTCTAACATACATGAGGGCACGCACAATAGACCTGCAAAGGTCGCGGTGTAGTAGGCTGTTCAGCACATAAGCCCCATATTTCAATCTTAATCTTAATTCAGTAGTTTTGAATTACTTGAGTCATCTGTGGATGCATCAACTTAGTTTTTCAAATGGAAAACGGAATCTTGTGACAACATGTTTGAGATGTCCTTTAATTCTTCATCGCCTTTCAAAGGCAAACTGTAAAAAAAATTGGTCCGAAAAATTTGTTACTACCGCTCGGTATAAAAAGGAAAATGCCATGAATAAGCATTTACTATAAATTTATTGAGTTGGGAATCACGTCCCTCGGCAAATAATTCTGAAGTTTGGTTGTTCTGTTGAGGAAAAACCCTGAGAGAGATTTGGCGGGTCTCCAGACTCCCATTGAAGGTTGCAAGATGGTATTCGTTGGGTCAACCGTTTTTAAACTGCTAAGGACGACGAAAAGTAATGAGTATTTCAGAGAAGTGAGCAAATTCGTAATGAAGTTCATCAACAGGATGAATTCACATTTTTCTGAATGGAATTCAGCAACTTCAATATTAGTCTGTCTTCGCATTCTACATGAAAAATCACCTATCCGAAGATACTAACATGTTATATGTTATTCCTAAGCGTTGTTTCATTATTCGCGATTCTAAAAAATATTTTCGAAAAAATTAAGAGATACATGCTCGACATTTTTGAATTGAGTAGGCAGATTGAGGCCCCAGCATCAAGTCAAAAATTATTTTCTTGTGACTTCACGTAAAGGTCTCAATCTGCCTACACCTCGAGTCTCGAGTGTTGTCACACGAAAAGAATTTGTGACTTGATGCCGGGGCCAAAATCTGCCTACTCCCCAGGTCTCGTCACGAGTTCTCTCTTAGGTCTCAATCTCATAAGGGACATCAACAAGAACAATTTTCATAAAGCGTCTTCTGAAAACCATTTTTCTACAAACGAAAGGTGCAACTACTAACCGCAATACCAACTTCAAAAGAACAATAAGTAATAAATGTTCAAAATAAGTTTATTGCCAGATAAACAGTGATGTAACGATAATATTTCTGCGAAAAAAAAAAAAAAAAAGATTATGTCATTTGAAAACATGAGGGTGGGGGTAAATATTTGGGGTATGCATCTACCGACCGATTAAATTTTTCCCTTTCTCAGCCGGTAGAGTTAAAAAAGTCGACGTTTGCACCAAATTGGCAAAATATAATTCCAAATTTCAGGGCATACTATGATTTTATTTATGTTCTAAATATCATTAGACATTCGGCATCCTTCATTTGGGTGAATTCTAGATTTTCCTTTGAAAATATTCATTGGCAACAAAGTCATAACAATATTAATTTTGATAACATACCATTATTTATGAATATTTCAGACAAATTCTAAGATTCGGTAAACACTGTCAACACAAATGTAGGAGATCGTTGGGGTTTTTTGGTAGAAATTCGAATTCGTTCCCGAGCTATATCCGTCAACCAAAAATTTTCGAATGAAATGAAAACGAAAACAAAATTCTACCAGAAACCTCAAAGATCTCCTACGTTCGTGTTGACAGTGTTGCCGATTCCCAGAATTTGTCTGAGAAATTCATAAATAATGGTATGTTACCAAAATTAATATTGTTATATCTTTTTTGCCAATGAATATTTCCAAATGAAATTCTAAAATGTACCTAAATAAAAGATGCTGAATCCAGTGGTGTTGTCGAAATTTCAGGGAAAAAATGCTCATGAACAATGCAATTAGAACAAGAAAAAAATTATTGTATGCCCTGAAATTTGGAATTATATTTTGTTTCAAACGTAGACTTTTGACACTCTTCCTGCTGAAAAAAGGGAATATTCAATCGGTCGGAAAATGAAGACTTTATGACTGTATATATGTATGTATGTATGTGTGGTGTATATATATATATATATATATATATATATATATATATATATATATATATATATATATATATATATATATATATATATATATATATACATATATATATATATATATATATATATATATATATATACATATATATATATATATATATTAAGTTATAGTATGTGCATATGTTTGAACGAATATTGTTTTCTAACAAGAGAAGAAATAATCTAAAACTATTACCTTATCAACAATGCCTCCAATGATATATACAGCATCATGATCAAAATCATGAAGCTCTTCTCTGCAGTGTGGTGTCAAGTAAACAAGTTGATTTTTAGGAAAAAGATCTAGGTAGCTACAGGAATGAACATGGAGAGGAAACCAAGGTTCATACATGGTAGGAATGAATTTTTTCAAACTTTTCATTAGATCCCCTTGCGGATATGTGTTACATAAGTGCAAATCGAAGGGATCTGGAACAAATAAAATATTCATGGTCAGGTAGAAGTCAGATTAAATCAAATATTTATTAATACGCAAAAACAGTGACGTTGTAAAAATTGTCAATTGAGCTTCAAGCTTTGTTTTCATTGGAATGTTTGAATTAACATAGCCCAACGCAATTTGAATAACTTCGAAAATCTATGAAGTGTATTTTACTTCAATTCCAAACAACTTTTCATCCTATTAGCCTGAAGTCTTATCCAAGAGGTTTTTTTTTATTCTTGCGATGTTTGAATATTTGAACATTCCGTCTTAGAGACAAGTTCTAATTTGTGTTTGTACATTTAGAAAGATCGTGTTGTGGGATTGATAGTAAGTTGACACATCTTCACAAAAAATATTCCTTCATATGTTTGTGGCGATAGAACTGTTGCGGAATTAGTTTTCATTTATTGGAACGGGCACACTTGTAGACCGAATTCGGGGTAATTGGCCTCTCGTCAGTACTAGGTAGTTCCTACCATCAATTCGTCGATGGTTTCCTTTAATTGAAAATGATTCTCCTTTAATAATATCATACGTCGAAAAAGGCTAAAGCTGACAACGAGCAAAAGCCGCTATCACGCCCCACAGACGAGGCGAGGCAAAAATAAAATTTTGGACTGAGGTGGCCTTTACTTGATGGAAATCCATAGTTATTACGCTATAAGGTAGACACGATTAAATTTCCACAAAATTTTTATTGTCTTCGCGACATGTTTCGGTACACTGTACCTTTATCAAGCGAATGTATTTAAACACTAAATTATTCTTCGCTAAAAGCTCCTTAAATATATCAGGGCCTACTCTAATTATCTATGATTCCTAGAATAATACCACTGACAATGATGATGATTCCTAACTGATGCTGATAACTGATACTGATTCCTAATAATAATTATGATATCGGACCATAGTTACTATATACTTATTGATTGAATAAGTTCAACAAAGGGGAACTATTGAGATCCAATTGATCATTTAGCAAACAATTTGAATTTTTTAATTTATTGATTTCCAAAAATTCTAAATAATTAAGTCTAATGCCCTTATTTTCAACATGCAGAATTTCGAAATTTTTATCGAAGTCATGGCCTTCCTCCAAAATATGATTGGCATATGATGAATGAGTTGTTTTCTTTTCATAATTCATACGATGTTCACGTATGCGGTTTTTGAATGGTCTACCTGTCTGGCCAATATATACTTTGGAGCAAGATCCACAATTCAATTTATAAACTCCTGATTTTTCATCTTTTATTGTTTTATCTTTGTTATTCTTGATAAACCTTCCCAACGTGTTATCTGTTCTATATGCTACTTTTAAATTTTGTTTATGCATATGTTTATGCATAGCTTCATTTTTGCATAAACAAAATTTAAAAGTAGCATATAGAACAGATAACACGTTGGGAAGGTTTATCAAGAATAACAAAGATAAAACAATAAAAGATGAAAAATCAGGAGTTTATAAATTGAATTGTGGATCTTGCTCCAAAGTATATATTGGCCAGACAGGTAGACCATTCAAAAACCGCATACGTGAACATCGTATGAATTATGAAAAGAAAACAACTCATTCATCATATGCCAATCATATTTTGGAGGAAGGCCATGACTTCGATAAAAATTTCGAAATTCTGCATGTTGAAAATAAGGGCATTAGACTTAATTATTTAGAATTTTTGGAAATCAATAAATTAAAAAATTCAAATTGTTTGCTAAATGATCAATTGGATCTCAATAGTTCCCCTTTGTTGAACTTATTCAATCAATAAGTATATAGTAACTATGGTCCGATATCATAATTATTATTAGGAATCAGTATCAGTTATCAGCATCAGTTAGGAATCATCATCATTGTCAGTGGTATTATTCTAGGAATCATAGATAATTAGAGTAGGCCCTGATATATTTAAGGAGCTTTTAGCGAAGAATAATTTAGTGTTTAAATACATTCGCTTGATAAAGGTACAGTGTACCGAAACATGTCGCGAAGACAATAAAAATTTTGTGGAAATTTAATCGTGTCTACCTTATAGCGTAGCAAAAATAAAAGCAAATCCAAAGCGCCCTATTCCTCGGAAAAGTAAATTTCTCATAGACTGGCAATAAATCGAATCATCTAAACAATAATTCGTTCAGGCCGGTCTCAACTCATCAACACAGTACATATGGATCGCGGCTGGCTACCCCCCCTGAAGGACAAAGTCAACATCTCAAATTTTTGACAAATGTCAGTGACGAAAATTGTCAATGAGAAATATTGGATTAGAGGAGGAATTTGCACATCAGTTAACCGCGTCTGGAATCGTTCTTCTGTCGACGTTTCGGCTCCCACTTTGGAGCCATTATCAAGAATTATTTGCGACTTCGTACCGAGGTCTAAGTCTCCTTAACCCCCAACTTACATTTTGACAACGTGAAGACTGTGGTTTTGTGGAAAGAGGAATGGTATTTATAACTATATGAGAGTACGACGATGTTGAACATGTGGTCGGAACCGATGTAGGTTTGGTTTAAAAAGGATTAATTGGATTTGTTTGATGGGATAGTAATGGTTTCCAGGAATTGAGAAGCCTCTGTGAGTCGTCTCGTTTGTTGAGGCATTGAGAATGTTTTTCAATTTCTATTGCTTCGCGAATTATTCTGGAGTGGAGTGTTTTTGCTGAGGCAATGGTCTTCGTGTTGTTGAAGTCAATTTTGTGTCCGGTTTCGTGGTGATGTTTAAGGAGAGTCGAGGTCATGACCGAATTACGTACTGCTATTTCGCGATCATCGACAGAAGAACGATTCTGGACGCGGTTCAACCGGAAGTTCAAGTAAACGCCTCGCGTCACGCCAACAACTTAGCTTTTTCAGAGAAGGATCGATAAACAGCGCAAGCTCTCACGCAACGGTTCATACACTTTAGGGCATTATTTACTATCAGTCATTAAAAGGATGTCTGTGAATAATAATACATGTAGAAAGTGAGTCGAATAGAGATATATCGTGAACGTTGAAATACAACAAATAATTTGTTATAACCTCTTATGTTTTCATTTTCAATTCCAAAAATTGCTCACCCTTATCTTCAAAGCATTGCGAATAGATGCTCTTTGAAAACAAGTACTCCTTAGGATTATTCAATGGAGGAGTTTCAATAAACAATTTCATTGCAAATTCACGACTCTTTTTCAAAATGGTTTTTGCATAAACCGCTACGATGAGTTTTTTGAAATTTGGTATAGAGATAAATGAGAGTTTGAAATGTTCAAATACCTAATAACACAACTATTCGGAACTTGAATGTACCTATGGAAAAATACAAAGTTTTTGTTAGAACCATTAAAAAGGTGATATGCAATTTTAACACATCATGTGGCCTCGATAGTGTAGAGGTAGGCATGTACGCCTGTCCGGACGACTGGGGTTCAATTCCTCGCCGGACCACCATGCTGGTATTCACACGTCAAAAGGCCTCGCTGATCCATTGCTTGCACGTTTCTACTTCTGAGGATTGACGTTTGTAGGCTGGTTAACAGTAAAACCATTTCAAACTTTGGCCATATTTTTGGCATCAGCTTTTCATAAATGGACATTACGAGGACACATTATTGTCATCTGTTTGATTTTTTTACATTTGGATAAGAAAAAGCCAAAAATCAATTCGCCAAATATGCCTCTCCACACAAATGACAATGTTTCTTAATGTAATTAGCAAAGGTTCCATATAGTTATCATGAGAATCAATGTGTAATCAAGATGTCTCAGAGAGATTCAGCTCAAAAAGTTTTTTTAAAGATATCGTCGCTCGCGTTATATAGAAAAATGCAATTTTTTTTGGAAATGCATCAAACGTTTATAACTTGTTTCTCAAAACTTCCCCCTCCATAAAAATGATCATCATTACCGGACTCGGTTAATAATCATGAAAAAAAATCGAATGTCAAAGTATTATTATTTATTCAAATGTTTATTTTCCGAAGACGTTTGTTTTATTCAGGTAGGAAAGTAGCTGTTTTAGATACTCTTTCTTCGTTTTTGTGATAAATCAAAGGTCTAACTATGATATACACCGGTCAGGAGAGAGTAGGTAAAAGCTCATTTTTTAATATTACTTCTACTATAAGAAGTTTTTTTCCTCATTTTGGAAAAAAAAAGTCTATACTAGATGGATATTTTATTATAGATGAAACATGAATTACTCTTGGCATTCAAATATATAACTATATGATATGAATTGTAAATGGGTGAAATGTGACTAGACTAAAAACTCCCACTGTATGTTTTTTCAATTATTTTCAAAACTCACCATCGTGAAACCTATTTTCTGCAAATAATAGCATAAGTTGTTTTGCACAATTTAGGTTCTCCCTTTTGCTCATGTTTTCATCATAACCGCAATCAATCACTAATTTCTGGCCAAACCTTATGGCTTGAATTAGCCTATTATTGTAAAATTGATTGATTGTTGTATCATATATTCTTAATAATATATTGTTGTGCTGAAGGTCATATGTGAGAGCAAAGTCTTCGAAGGTTTCATTGGTTTTTACTTCCTGGCTGCTCCTTGTCTTCTTATATTCTTCCCATTCCAAACGTTTTTTTTCTTTTTTCGCCTGGAAGTATAAAGAATATAAGGGATCTAGCAGTACAGATCATTTATTGAAACCAAAAGCTTTCAGATAAGTATAAAAGGTCTATCATACTGAATATCAAAAAAAAACAGGACCGTTTCAGAGCAACTTTTCGAGTAGATAGAAGTCTACCCTTCTACACTTGTAGGTTTGTTTATATCAGAAGTCCGGGTTTTTGATGAAAATCCTGGGTTTTTGACGACCATGTAATATTGATAAAAGCCCAAAAATATGAGAACCATACAGTGTATAGCTTTTGAGCTCAAAAGTAGTGAAATTGAAACGTGAAGAAATGAACCAATACAATGCTGAAAATACTTGAAAATTAAGCAAAATAATAAACTCAGTTCTTCATCGAAATATGCAATGTCTCAAAGATAAGGTAATGAAATTATAAATCCCAAACTTTGTATGCCTGTTAAAAGACTGGTATAGAGAAAATAATTTTTGTGACTTTTAAAGAATACACCCTGATATCTTCTTTCTCTAGAAAACAAAACATGGGGTGTCATGCTTACTTGCAGGAAGAAACATAGAGTGTACGGAAATTCCTGCTAGTGAAAACTCATATATAGTATAGAGGGTATTGTGGAATGCTGATCAGTGGTCTTTATACTTATTTTCATAGGTACTATTGAAATGTTTTTTTTTCAAATACTAATGTATACTTTTGAATATTATTATTAATTTGAAAAAAAATAATGAACTATAAATATATACTTTGTGGTGATATTGATACCAATTTATTTTATTTTATAAGAAAACTAAAGAATATTAAAAATGAAGAAAAAATATTTTAAAATGCAAGATTGAACAATCAAAAGAGATATTGCAAATAAACTGGAACCAGCTTTCATTTTTCTCTGATCGTAACGAGGCTTATGAGTATTCCATTTTACTATCATTAAAAAATTACTTTTGTCACCGCCTTTACTGTACCTACTGGAATGTTTAATTCACATATTTTTCAATATGTAAATTGGAAATTTCCTTTTTTTGAATCTCAAATGTATTAGAGATCCAAAAATCCACTCTTATTGTGAATAAATTCTTTATTACAATACAAAAACCACAAGTGTCAAAAATTTTAAGAGTAATTAAATGTATTGGAACTCCACAAATGCCCAATCACTGAAAAAGTTAATTGAAAAAGTGTAAAATATTCATATACATGAAACAATGCACTATTGAACACTTCAAATAACCTAAAAAAATCATAAAAATAAATAAACTCCCTCACTGACGAATGGAATTTTGGCTATGCAAATATGCATTAAGTGATACATCATAACTTCACTTGTAAGTGGTGATATAGATGCCCTGAGTTGAATATTTTCATACCATTCTAGGTGCAGGGATCAATCCTCTCACTCTAATGCCCAGTCCATGATATATTTTCATATGTAATTTGTTACATATTAAGAGATTATTGAGAAAAAATCATACCTGTTGATTCTCATTTTTCTTAGACAATTTGAATAGGAATTCAAAATATCTCGTTCTTGCAGATCGAGTAGGTAGATTCAGAACTTCTTTCCATTGTTCTGTTGACAAAAATGAAGCTGGTGGTACAGGTCTACCCTCCTGTCTGAGGACCTCTGCCTCAAGAATTATAACCTTCAGTTTGTTTTCTAAATCCTTATCATTATTCGCAATAGCTGCATAGTCAATCTTCAAATCATGCTCGCTTTCTGATGAAAAATTTAGTTCTTAAAATGTGCACTTGATACGAGTTAATTTGAAATGTTAAACCTACCTAGAGATGAACATAAATTTCGTTTATAGTAGCAATTCCCAAATTTACGTCCATAAGCCAATATCGACTTTTTATTAGAGCTATAAGCCGTTGGTGGATTTCCCAACTTTATTATTAGTTCTTTACAACAACGACCAAATGAATTCATATCGATTCATCAACACAACAAATAAATATTCAGTAAGGTTATTTTTTATTTTTATTCGAACATTCAAACAAGACAAAGTGAAGTTGGCTGAGAAAAGAGAAAACATAGACATAAAACAGTATAGATTGTCAAATGCCGTGATAAAGATAAAGTAAGAAACCGTTTTTCAGCGTCATCTACGAAGAGGAAGACACTAGAAGGATAAGTGGTGGTGATATACAACTGGCAACTGGCCCTAAACGAACTCATCTGTGAATCTGTATATGAAACGCGTCTGAGTACATATATATATATAATATGATTTCTATGGTCTGAATATTGAAGCACTTTCATAAACGAAACAATCAAAATATAAACAAAATTAAAATATATTGCTCGAAGTCGAGGAAAACCCGCCTGCAACGTCATTCTTGTGTTTGATGTCGTACAGCTCCAAAGACGGTTTCGCTGTCTCGCGCTCCAGCTCCAAACTATCGTTGTGAAGTAGCAACTGCAACTTGGGAGGCAACATAGCGTACGACAGATCGTCCACATCTGACACATCTTCCCTGCTGTAGAAGAGTATGTACGGTGTATCCGATGGCGAAAACCGACTTAGGTCTTCTTGCGTCGCCTTGGAGACTAAGGAGTCGTTAAACTTGTACCATTCCTTCTTCTCCCTGGCAAGCGTGTAGTAGTGACCGGAATCCAAACTTGAGCCGCAGTGTACCACCGCAGAGTACAGTTCGTAGCGGTAATTGTTCAGGTAGAGGTGTTCGTCCCACGAGACGTTCTGCAAGAGCTTGATGTGTTGGTGAGATGTCGGATCGTACCTAAAGTGCTTCAAGGTAAGTATCAGCCTTGCGGGAGCTTTGATGATGTTCGTTAGCCTCTCACCATCTGTCAATCGGCTGCAGAAGTCACAAAGGTATTGGTTGTCACCAATCAACTTCTCGGGCTGTAGGTAGTAATCCAGGAGCGTTTGCACAGTTTGGTTATCCGAGTGGTTGGTGAAAGACAGCTGCAGCTCTCTGAAATTGTCGCCCCTCTCGCTTTTGGTACCGCATTCTACGCATCGTGATAAAGTTAAAGTCTTGCCCACAAAAAATTGCTGCACCAAGGTTGGCATTACTGAAGAGGCCGCTTCACCTTCGGCGCCTTCCGGGTTCATTTGCTTGGGATTTCAAGCTAAATGATACGCTATCTGGTGGCAGTTGACGAACTAAAGTTATCTATTGACAGTTGTCTGTCAAGGTCAAAAATTGACGTAACATACGTCAATGAGATCAAATGTTTCTTGTTTATGTTTTAAGTTATTCAGCTTGGAATTCGCAAATTCACATCAAATTCAAAAATATCCACAAGTAGTGCAGGAAATTCATAAATAATGATGGAAATACTTCAATAGAAAGTACTCCTGGTCATTCTCCAAACATGCATAGAGACTAGAGATATGCCTACCAAGAAACCTTGCTTACCTAGTTATAAAAATAGCAGTTAAGCAAGCACTTTGATATTCACTTTGACGCTGCTCGCCAATCCTAGCTTATCAAGAAAATACAAGAAAAACTTGCTCTTCCCCTCTGAAATATCAAAAATGTATCAAATAACACAGTGAATACATGGGAATTGATGGATATATGGTACAAAACTATTGACATGTGCCGAGAGATTCAGCTCCCTAGTGATCCTAAAATATAATATAATGTATTGCAGCTTTACCTTGGTATCCCTCACAGCAACAACCACATATGTAATTGATTGAAACAGTCATGAACCAAAACTCTCAAATTATGTTATCATCGAAGCCTTTCACCTCTCCATTGGTTCCACATAACTCGAGATCTGAAGAGAACTACCCACCAACCTTTCTTTATAGAGACTTGTGACAGAGCATCTAGTGTATGCCTTAGACATATTCACCTAGTTATACACTCAAGATTTGTTATTTATTGAAAATTCAATTTCAAGAACTTGTATTGAACTGCTCATTCGTTAAGCTTTCATTTAGTATTATATCCTGAACAATTGAGAAATTGCATACCTTGAGTGATATTTCTTGGACACAAATAATTTACTATTCATGTTGAGTCAATCAGGTTTTTATTCTATACCTATACATTCAAATTTGTCGGAACTGATTTTTCCAGTATGTAACTTTTTGTATATGTGAGAGGTAAATTGCAATTATATAATTCGATTTTATTATAAAATCACTAGATTATGGAATTATTTGGTCATATATAAAAGTACTCTTTATAATTTTTTGGGGGTATTTCACTCAAGTGAAATTTGTACAGCAAATTATCAAATACGGGATTTCAACCTCGATTTCTAGTAAATGTTGTACACTGGATTTCGTAAGTAAAACACCCCCTCGTAATTTTTCAGAAGCAAGCCATTATGGCTATTTCTCAGTGAGTATATCAATGTACCTCAATATCAATAAATATAGAAATGGGTTTATTCATTTCGTAAGGCATTTGATAAATAAAGATACGATTCACAGAGGTTCATTGTGCAAAAAAGAACTGCTTTTGAAATTTCATTCAAAGTACTATAAAAGAAGGATGGTATTCAAGAGTTATTGATGAGAAGTCACACTTTCTAATTATACTTTCTGTAGAGACCAATTACTCTAACACCAAACTGATATTTTTGCACTCGAAGTGTGTTTCGCTAACAGAGTTAGTATTTTCAAGAGAAGAAAACTGATACTGAATGTAAAGACTATTTTCAACTATTTATATACTTTACTTTACAATCTAATTTAAGTTGTGTTAGGGTAGTTGATCTCTACAATATTTTTGAACTTTTACACCAAAGGTCCTATCTCATTGTTTATCCACTTTCTATATGTGAATGGTATTGCTGCTTCCAAAGCACATGGTTCATTCATTCAATTCATGTTCAGGAGAAACCAACAACTGGAAGTACTCTTCAACTATTTTTCTAAACAATCTACAGATTGCTTCCATGTACAAGCATATAGAAGCATATGCGTATGGATAAGGTGAAAGAATGTCTCGCTACAGTATTAGAAAACATCTGGTTTTCTGCAGTATGTATGGGCTCTTCAAAATAAAGAAATAAACATTGATATCCAGCATAAACTTTCGGAAAAATATTGTTACGAATCTCCTAGCGCCGACCCTGACGAGATCGTAAACGCAGATGAGGGATCGCGTCGTAGCGAACGTCATTTTCCAGGAACTGGTAGATCGCGTGTGGAGAATTCTCGAAGATTCTTCATAGGCGTACGCAGGTATATATACGGAAAAGACTTCATCGCGGGCAGAGTTGGTTAAGTGGCAAGTTTGTATTCAGAGCTAAGTGGAGAGAGTTTTGTTATTGCTAAGTGCAAGTAGTCGAAGTGTAGAATTGTTAGTACAGAGAGTTTTAGCACCGAGCATTGGAAAGTTAGCGGAGCAAGTTGAGCGATTGTAATGTATTGTGCTGTGATAGAAAGAAAGAGTTATAATAAAAGTAGTTCAGTGTTGTTTGGTGTTTTAATCGACGAACCCAAGGATATATCGTAACAATATCTTCTGATGATGAGCTCATTCAAGACTTGAAAGAATTCACTGGAGTTTGGTGGTGTAAAGACTTTGGAAACAATAGTGTGGACTTGCACTGTATCCTACGCAGTCTCCGGCGTATTCCTATTGAAATTGAATTCCGCCTCAAATTCCAACGGCTCCTTCCCTCATAACCCATAGTGTGATTATACTGAATATTTTCTGAATGGATCAACAAAATCTATTTTCAGAAAATTCATCAAAATTCCAAATGAAATTGAAATATTTTTTTCTCGTTCCTCATCACTCAATAAAAGATACTTCCATATTCATCCATTTAACCTCACCCTTCATGGCAACGAAATCAACAAAAGTAGACAAATAAATTAGGGACCTTGAATAGATAACTTTAGTTGTCACGAAGCTTCAGCAAGTGGGTACCAAACTTCTTATGATTACTTTCCCATCTGCTGTCGATCTCCATCAACTTGGGATATCTGAATACATGCATACTGAATACATATTTAAACGATAGATCCTTGCCACTTCTTATATAAACCTAAGAGGCCAACCATTACCAATGCAGATGAAGCCGAAATCCCCTCCACTCACTTCAATGCCAAATATGTGGCTTTTAACGATATGGCTCGAAATATACACTGCATGTTTGATAATGATGTGGTATTTTGTTCACTCTCTAAGAAATATCCTGCATGACCTACGATTTTCAGTTGATCATTTTCTGTAAAAAACACTCAAGGTCAAAATGATATAAGTTTCCTTTTTCGCCCCCCACCAAAATCAGCCTCTTTACTTTCGGCACTCATGCCCATATTTGAAGATCTCCAGCTGATCCTAGGTATCTTGAACATTGTCACTATACTGTACTACTTCCTCCACGTATGTAATCCAGCACTTCTTCGGAAAGCTACATGTAGGATTCGTAGGATTCATAATCCTGAAAGTTCAAACAAGACCAAAATGTCTGAAAAGTGGCAATTTAACCCACCTTATTTGATCCTGGAGAAACTGCCTCTGCGTGCCAATGAATCCTGGTAAATATAGTCATTTAGCCTTATACCTTTGGCTGTTAAGGACAAACTATAAAACTTTGACTGTTCTAGGGAACATTACAAGCAAAGTATACTTTTATTAAAATTCACACTAGGATGAAAAATAATCTCAGAAATTCTTTCTCATCCATTAGTCTCAACTTGATAAACTTTCCAAGTTTAATTGCCTCCAGTTATCTGCTAACTTTCTTCCTGTTTGATTGCTGTTAAACCTAAAATGCGTATCCAGTAGGAAGTATATTTTGATTGTTCAAGTTGAGTTTAGATCACATACACAAAAAATAATTCTTTCTCACTTTGTGGCCCAACCCTTTATTGTCCATTCGTTAGTCGTATTAGTATTTATGACAAATGGTATATTGTACTGCATTGCATTGATATATTTCCTAGATCATAGTTCATGAAATAAACGAACATCATTATTAATGAATAATCGATGTATATCGGCGGCCATAATTTTACCGGACAAATTTCATTTGAATAAAATGATCAGCGTGAAAAAATAGGCCGATTGAGCCCAACTTGATTTTTTCTGTATGTCTTTCATGTGTCTGTCTGTCCGGCGTGCCGTTGGAAATTCTTTGTAACACGATAACTCTCGAACGAAAAGAGGTGTCGCATCGAGACTCGTGCCGTTCCAGCCCTCGTTAGGGTATGTATAGAATTGATTAGATTTTGAAAGAAATCGGAAAATGGAAAGGTGATTTTTTTGACATTTTTCGCATTTTTTTGGATTTTTAACATGGCTATTAGTTTCGATCGCAGAAATTTTTGCTTGCTTTCAATAAAATTTTCGAACCTTCGGTTATAACTTTTATCTACAGTAAAAAAATTGAAAAATTAGTTTAGAATTAAATTGGTGTTTTTTGGGTAATCCGTCAATTTTTTTGGAACACTCTGTAGACCAATTCGGTGGTTGTAACCAAAAAATCGAAAAAAGCTGTCTTCTAGGTCTCATGATACTTTAAAACTTTTGGTTGAAACATTTTTTTTTAAACCAATCGGAATATAGAGAAAAAAGGGAAAATTCGGAATTCCATCTTGAGGTTTTTCGTTGTTGAACGAACATCTCGGAAACCAATGAGAGAATCAAAATCATCAAGAGAATAATTATTATGTTTGTCAAATTTAATACTATAGAAAACCTCGATACATTTTTTCTCTAACATCAATATTACGGAGAATATTGACCTAAATTTCAAATCGGGTTACGAAAAATATAAATTTTTTGTGAAAAAAAAAGATATATCTCCCAAACCACCAATGAATCGAAATTTGTCATGGTCATATAAAACCTATACTTATATACTACTCACTATATATACTTGATTTCTGTGTGGTATCGAGAGTTTAGGAAATATCAATGAAATTCTTTAAAATGTATGTAATAAAAAGCAACTCGAAAACGACCAAGTATATCGAAACTGATATGGAACTGAAAAATTCGGAAGTAGTTTCGATTCGTTTCGTATGAGAGATTTTGCCTATGGATTGGATAATATTCGTGGAAACTGGGAATTTTGAACAACTGATGCCATAGACTCAAAAAAAATCGAAATTATTCCAAATGCGTACAATCATTAAATGAAATCACTTTCGTCAATATAAAATTACTGTAATGTTCAGTGAGGATCGTGTCATTTGATAGCGATGGAACATATGTAAAAGTATAATGTACAAAACTGAGGAACAACTGATGGCATATAATCGATGTATTACATCATTTGTTTCCAACGATACAGGATTTTCAGAGCTGAGTTGAATGTATATTGATAGGTGATAGATAACTCCTCGAAAAAAAAATGAAAATTCCAAATAGTTGACGGAATTCAATCGCTGTTTTAATAACATTGATTCGCAATGATAGTTAAAAAAAAGTTGGTTTGATTTGTCAACATTACGAGAAAAATAGAGTGAAAGGGAAAATGTGAAACAAATGACGGCACATAGTCACAACATGAGATTCCAATGATAGTTTGAAAAAGTGATAGATTGAGTACTTCTCGATAGTGCAGGAAAAATTGAGGAAAAATAGAAAAGTGATAATATATGATTGCTGTATTCACATCATTGGTTCCCGCAATGATAGTTTCAAACCGTTTTTCATGAAAATAGTTGGGTTGATTTCTCAATAGCAGTAAAAAAATTGAGAAAAAATGAAAAAGTGCTGGCAAATAATCGATGTATTGACACCATTGGTTTCCAATGATAGTTCAAAAAAGGTAAAGTTGAGGTCACTTATAGGGGAGCATCTCGTTCTACCCACATTTCGTAACACCCAAAGTGCGTAACACCCAAATGTCATAACACCCAAATTTCGTTATGCCCACACTCGCACCGAACATACCCGAATGATGCGCTGTTGCTAAATTCACCCTTCTTATAGGTTAGGTTAGTTAGGTTTAGTTAGATTGGGTTAACAGGAAATTGCAGAATATCCGGTAAATTTTGCAACAGTGCATCATTCGGGTATGTTCGGAGAGTGTGGGCATAACGAAATTTGGGTGTTATGACATTTGGGTGTTACGCACTTTGGGTGTTATGCACTGTGGGTGTTACGAAAAGTGGGTGTTACGCAGCACACCCACTTATAGTACGAGAAAAGTGACGGCATATACACACTACAATTGAAACATTGGTTCCCAATGATAGATATGAAAAAGAAAAAGTTGAGATGACTCAATAGTACAAGAAAATTCAAGAAAAAAGGGAAATACTATAAGAGTTATCGCATATAATCACTGTGATCTAGGCTCATCGAGATCCACCCAATAGCTTGTTATATATATACTATACCTATCCATGCCGAACATCGCGTTTTGCCAGTGATATAGTCTCTAGGAAATTATACAGCTCATAAAATAAACCAACAACATTATTATAATCGAAAGTATTGCGGTCAAAATTCAAATTAAGACCAATCAGAAAGCTATCGAATCGTCGTACGATCGGATTTCGAATCTGTCTGAATCCAGCCTTAGGCGTAATGGGAATTCGGCGTTATAGGAATTCGGTGTAATGGGAATTCGACGTAGTGATACGTCCCGGGTATTGCGACTGATAGAATCTCTAGGAAAACATAGTTCATAAAATGGTTAACCAGACAGGGAAACTGAACAGGGCCTAAATATGAAGATGCCATTTTGACAGGAATTGTTGAAAACATTAAAAAATGGAAATGTGGGAAACGACAAATGTTTTGGAAAAAAATTTCAAACGAAAGTTGCAGGAAAATAAGCTTGATAGTTTAGTCGCCAAACGCTTATATACCTTTTTTAACCCAGAATCTTTCATTTTTGCACGGCAATGGTTCGAGTGAAAAAGGTTTGCACAAGAGTGTAACAGCCCCCACAGTTCAAACAAAGAATTTTCACGTATACACGAACAAGAAGCGTCAGTTTCCGCTAGTCCTGTGGTCCCCACCACAACAAAATTTCATGACCTCCAAACTCTTTTTGTTGCTACTACGCAATAAATCAAAAAACTACTAGACAAGAAAAACCAGTAGTTGGATTTTGGTATGAGTGACCAATGACCGACTGCGGAATGACACTGCTGGTAGACATGCGCATTCAGGGTGTATTTGTCATTGTCAAATTCGTGAGATTCGCTTCGTGTTCGTGTATAGGCGACTGAGATTAAGAACGTCGCGCTAGAACGGTAGAAATTGGAACTACTCCATGGGCCATACAAGTTTGTTTACATCATATGAAAGCATTGATTATTTCCATTTTATCTTAAGTTTTCAAAGTGTTTACTTCGTTTACTTGGCTCTGCATTGTTTTTTCTACCTTTGTGTATAAGTTAATAGTGTTCGAGTATTTTGCCGATTTAATTCTGGACAATATAATTGTTAAAAGTAGAACTTCAAGTTGAAAAGTTTCAAATATAATATAAGGACGAAGTGAGTTTTATACAAAAAGTGATGGGGGGCGGAACCCCCATTCTGTTCAGTAAAGTGTAAAGAACATACTCTCATATGTTCTGAAACTGGCTTCCCAATTCTCAAGTTTTTAATCCACACTTTCCTTCTGTCCATCAACTCTTTGTTATCTAACTTGGTTTCGAATATAACACTGAGTTTTCCTGCTTTTGGGAAGGTATGAAAACTGATTTCCAGATTTTTCTTCGCCCAAGAAAAGCAGTGAGGTACACAACAATAATATGATTCATATTTTCAATGAATATGATCAACTTCAAGCAACCACCAAACACTTCTATGTTGAACAAATTGAACTTTATGTTGAGATTTGAAGGAAACTCGAAAGTAAAACACGGGCAAAGGCTTCCAATATTTTAATTTCAAATGCCAGATAAAGAGATATAAGTGGACTTTATTAAGTGACTGCTCGTCATCTCGAGATGTTAATAAGAAGTGATTTTCATATAATACAACTGAGCTTAACTAATGTAACCTACTTTTAACCTGAATAATAAGGCAATATAATACTAGGTGAATAATTCAATTAGATGTAATGTAACCCGTAATTTCATTTGAACAGAAGGACAACTATTAGGTAGGTACCCTTTTAAGAATCGTACAATAATAATATTTCTAGGTAAATAATTCAATTAGATGTAATGTAAACTGTAATTCCATTTGAACAGAAGGACAAATATTAGGTAGGTGCCCTTTTGAGAATCGTAGAATAAATAATAATAAGCTTATCTTGTTACCTAAATTGAACAGTAATCATATGGCGAATAATGTAAACAAACGATTCTATGGCCCATGCGTTAGTTATGTTCGTACACGGTAGAGGGCGTATTCCTTAGCATGAATCGCCTATATGTACGTAAATATCAAAGATAATCCCCTACTCTTTGTAAATATTCTTTGGTTCAAGGGACATATGTCACTTGGGTCAGAACTGTCAGAAGTCAGAAACAGAAACAAATGTAGGAGGAACATAACAAAAAGTATCTTTCCAGTGGAAATTTGAAATGATTTTTTGCATATAATCATTTGTAATTATATTCAAATCAGAAATGGGTGCTTTGTTAACTACTCGGCAACATGATGGCGTTGAGGAAATTGATGTTGTCTCAAATCATGCTTACAAATACCCACCCAGGTCAGGTGAGTTGACTCCATACCATATATTCTCAGTTTTTAATCTTCTCAATTCAAGGAAACTATTTCGGGAGTCACTTCATAATGGGTGGAGAACGATTTGATACTCCTCAACCAGAAGCATATTTGTTTGGTGAGAATTCTGACCTGAATTTTCTTGGTAGTCGACCTACTCCAGTAATTATGGTGACTTATTGAAAATATCATTCTTGTTACCGTGTTTCGTTTCAGTTTCCATATCCACCTCCTCAGCCCAATGAACCTACAAAAACATTGAAAAGCCTGGTGAATATTAGAAAAGAATCTCTAAGATTTGTGAGATCTACGAATGAGTATAATAAAGTTAATTTAGAGAAATGTGAATACAAGGATGTTGAGCTGGGCACCAACACTTCGTTTAACATAGAATTCACCTTTGATTGTGATGTCAAATGTGCCATTACAATATATTACTTTTGTTCAGAAGAGTTTACTTCTAATGGAGTTTCGTAAGTAATATCTAGTCCCAAGTTCAAGAAAATGAGCAACTTTCAAATTTTCTTTACTAAGCCATATATTATAGAATTACTTTATTTGATAATGAATGTCTTATACATTTTTCAGAATTATACAATTTAGTGCAGTACATTACGACCTAATTAACAATCAGTTAAAATAATCAATGATTATATTGTATCTTAACTCTAGCAATTGACTATTAACTCTAGCAATTGGTGTGTATATTCTTAGCAGTGTTTATTTTAATGGACTGTTGATCTGTCGTGAAGTATTCACCCTTAGTATGACTTGTGGGTCACATAATAATAATGATCAAGAATGTGGCATTATCCAAGTCCTAAATGTAAAACTTGATGAAGCTGATTCTTTTTTTTAATAATGAATTTGGAACAAGACTTTCAGTTTATTGGACATTATATTTAACTAATACAGATGGTGAATTTTTTTGGTGAGGAAATTCTCTGGTATTTTGGTTCATGGTATCTCAAGACAAGGTACATTGAAAAAATTGTTGATCTAAGGATTGAGCTTTTGATGTTCTCGATGGATTTCTTTGGCATAAAGAGGATCCTGAAAGACTCTGGATATCTGTCAGTGATAACTTCATTAAAGTTGAGGATTGGTGTGATGCAAACATGTTAACATTCAATATAAAAAAAATGAACATCATTACTGTGAAATGTCAATTGCAACTATCTGACAAACACCCGTCATGGCCCCCAAATCTAGAATTATTTCAAGTAAAATAGTTCATTTCAGATGCTCTCCACTTTTAAATGCAAAAAACGTTAATAACAAATTGCCATCATTTATCAGCCAAATTGAGTTAGACTTTTGTGCACCGAGGCAAAGTTACTCTTGCTGTAGTTACCATAGCCAAGATACTTTCTCTTGTCACCCCGTAGTCATGTGATGGCAGAGCTTCTCCTCGAGTTGTAGCTTCATGAATATTTTATATTATAGTATATTGAGTAACAGGAGCGGTAAGCAGGAGGAGCGTAACGACCATAGACAAGTTTCTAGTAGCGACGACTCCAACTATTGTCTGCGATCGGTATAGTGTTTTTTGCAAGATCCTAGAATTTTTCCCTTTATTCAAACAAAGTACGTTTCATTAGGAGTCGCGAAAATAGTCTTTCTCCGTGCGTGCGCTACAAGACGTGCAAGCACAGAAAAAGCATTTATGGATGTGTGATGAACAACATAGCATTATTTGATAACAATAGGGTGGATTCATACCAATCCTATGCAAACAGCATTTCTTTCAAGCGTGGATCTTCACACTCATTGTTCTCATCAGTTATTGATGCCCGAAGCTATTGCAATAGTATGCTCGCCAAAATATAATGAAACTGGCTTCTTTACATCAACCTCAACCAATTCGTTGAAAACTGTTGAAAGAGTGGATTTCATTCACATCCCACGGATCCACCACTTTTCAAAGTTGCTGATCATGCCCGATTTGAGAACAGTGCACCATAGTAGTTGAAGAGGGGCAGGTGGAAATTTTAATTCAAATATACTGAAAATGATGAAGGCAACTTTTCAACCAGGATAATAAACATACTGGAAACTAGAGTATTTTGAGTTTGCGAAGAATGAGAGAATGCAAAATGTGAAAATAAAGCTTTACCATTACTATCTCAACCTGACTTTTTGTACAGGGATTTGAATGGATGGTTCATTCTATCGAAAGCCTTGGAGAAGTCAGTCTGGACTCCGATCTCGAAGCTATTAACAATTTCATTCTGGGACACCACTAGTAGCCTTATATCCGTTTTTAAATTTTGTCAAAATAAAACTTTTTTTTCATTCATATAAAAAAAATCCACTAGCTAATAATCGACTGAAGATTATCCACACTGGTTTACTAAAAGTGCAGAAACATCTTCTGAGTAGATATGCTAGAATTCCATCTGGCCACAACTCGACGAATCCTGTAGATCTGAAATGTTTGTAAAAACCTCCTTGAGGGACAATTCCATACAAAGAATATTTGGACAACTACGAGTTATAATTTTCAGATTCTACATTATTCTAATACACGTTTTAAGAAGTGGGCAGCAAATAATTTCTTCAAGATAGGTTATGGGATATGCAATGATGATCTTTACACAGAGCATTTATATTATTACGAAAGTGCTTGGGAATACTGTGAATTAAACTAAACAGAGGTAGGTTTCATAGTAGTGCTATTCACAATTTTACACTGACTTCTCAAGCCAGAAAAAACTAAATACTTATATATGTCATGGAGCATGCAGTTATTCGTTTTCGGTTATTCACCTTCACAAATAGATTTAGAGCATTGGTCAGATATTCGTGCTTGTATCGAACCGCGAATCTGAAAGAATAGTGACCTAATCTATTGCAGGGTGCCTTGAATATAACAAAAATCTGTTTTGAAGATGTTTTCCTGAAAAATTCTCAACCTTGCACGATTATGGAAGAGGGTATATTTCCGACAAACAAAAATCTCAAGTACATCCCATTCACAAAGGAGACAATAAAGAAAAGGTTGAAAATTGTAGATCCATATCACATACTAGTCTATTTGCAAAAGTAATTGAAAAATATATATCTGAGAACATAACGTCCTATCTAGTCATGTACAAACTATTCAACTATAATCAATTTGGATTTAGAAAAGGCTGCTCAAACACAAATGCCATCGTGATATTTGTAGATGTTTTGTGGGAAATTCTTGATGCAGGTAAAAATCACTATGGATTTTCTTAGATTTGAGCAAAGCGTTTGACCTAGTAGATCACAACGTTCTTTAAAAAAAATTGGACAAATATGGTTTTAGGTGTGTGGTAAGAGCTACTT
Organism: Zygogramma bicolorata; assembly: GCA_032362365.1. Taxonomy (NCBI): domain Eukaryota; kingdom Metazoa; phylum Arthropoda; class Insecta; order Coleoptera; family Chrysomelidae; genus Zygogramma; species Zygogramma bicolorata. The sequence continues at coordinate 52,563 of JAVJAQ010003786.1, read as the reverse complement.
ACACCAAAGAATGCTATAAATGAAACTTATCAACTAGTAAGTGATGTAGGGGTTCCTCAAGGCTCGTTCTTGGGGCCATAACTGAACATAATCTATGTAAACGACTTCACAATCCAAAACGCAATTATGTATGCAGATGACACTTTTTGATAAGCTCGAGTAATTTGAGATCTTTGACTGAGAATGCAAGTGGGATAATACTAAAGACGCAAAATTGATGTGCAAGTAACAACTTGATTTGGAACGAAAATAAATCAGCATTCATAAAATTTGGCTATGTAAGCTCAGATTCTAGTCTCCTAATCAAGCAATCCTCTGGAACAATGAAGCAGGTTACAAATGTGGAATTTCTAGGCTTGGGTGGGACACTCATATGAATAGCTTATGTAAAAAAAGCTGCATCTCTATGTATTCACCAGCTTAGCAAAATTCTTGACAGAAATGCCTTAGTTGAGTATTACTTGGCACATTTTCACTCTTCTGTGCGATATGGATTCATCACTTGGGCGGTTATCTCGTGCAGAAAGAGTTTTTCTACAAAAAAGGGATTTGAGGACAATAGAAGGAGTTAAAAGACGAACAAGTTGTAAGGAAATATTTATTATGCGCAGGATCCCTACGTTACCTTGCATTCACACATTTCAAGTCCTAATGTATGTAAAAGCAAACATCACAACATTTAGGAGTCTAAATAATAATAATTACAATACTAGAAACTCAGCGACATTGAAAATACTAGCACATAGACTATCAAAAATTGAAATGAGTCCAAAATATATGGGAATCAAATTGTTTAACAAATTACCAACCAATATGAGAACATCATTTAAAACATTCAAACATTATGTAAAACAGCTACTCTTGGAAAAGGTATTCTACTCCGTGGAAGAATACTTAACTCTTGAACACTAGATGTATACTAAGATTTTATAAGGATTATCTATACCATATATGTTTTAAGAAGTATTTGTATCCTTCGTTTTCTATATCGTCTGTTTTGATGTTTTTCAAATGATTTTGACATATTCTGTATCATTTTTATGATCGAAGTAATTGATAAAGATTTATTAATCAAGATGGTCTCACGAATTTTCAGGTATACTCCTCGTGATCCATCACTAACTTCAGAGACTTTCCATTACGTTAGAGGCTCTAACCAGCAGTTTTGCCAACCATCACATGTTTTCAATCCGGCCAAATATAATGACGACGAGTTGTTGTATGATGTCGATAGAGAAATCATACCCATAGCCATACATTGTGTCGCAGAAGAGGGTCCCGAAGAAATGCGGCAATCACATACTACTGTAGCAACCGTTGAAAAAATAACAGATGGAACATATCTACTGAAAGCACTGAAGCAGAAGTTATTTGTTGATGGTTTGTGTTATTTGCTACAAGAAATTTATGGCATTGAGAATAAAAATAATGAGAAGGTTAGTTACCTTGATAAATTTCATTTTTATCTGTTTACCATGATAACAAATTATTCCTATATATACATACATACATATATATATATATATATATATATATATATATATATATATATATATATATATATATATATATATATATATATATATATTAGCATGAAGATTCTCACGGACGAAGTATGTCGAGTTCGGAGGACGAAACTCAATCATATATATATGTAGAAATTGATGTATTCACGGATCTTCGATATGCAAGATGAATTTTCTGGGTTTTTATCCGTTTGGTATCTTCTGATTTGTTCGACGTTTCGACTTCCATTTTGAAGTCATTCTCAAGAACTGTGAGACGAATATCTGTCCATACCGTCCTGGTCAATCACTCCCCTTACGAAGTAACCAAGCAAGACTAAGCAAAGACTTCAATTGTCTGTTCTCCATAGAAACTGGTATTTATAATGATTCCCCTCAGTTGTTATCTGACTAGGTCCGATATTATTGATGATTATATATGTATATATATATATATATATATATATATATATATATATATATATTCGTCTCACAGTTTTTTAGCCGTTTGAGCTGAATTTCTTCCATACAGCCGTTTCACGGTTCTCATTGGGAAGTAGAGTCTCATATCTAAAGCAGACATTTTTCTATGATATATGATGCATTACCATGCTTCTTTAGCTATATACCTATCAAGTGGGGTCTGTGTATCGACTCGGTTGTACAGGTCTCCCAATAGTTGAAATAGTGAATCCACTCCCAAAAAATCAGCAGGTCACATCGAAACCTCTACGCATCAAAAGCGTGCTGACCTTTGCCCGCACATGGTCTTCTGGAAGCACTCGAAAAGCGTTTGAAGAGGAACAAAAAAACTTCACTGCAATTTCATTATTCTCTTTTTAGAAGGTGTGATATATTCATTTTGAGTATTCAATTTCCTATCTGGTCACATTTGATTTACCACATTCAGATGATTTTTTTTATGAGAATATTCATACATTTCATTTGGAAAGTGCCCGTAAAATTAGTTTGAAACCATTTATAACTGTAACATAATCATTTAATATCCTAGTATATTGAGGCATACCTGCAATATACAATAAAATTTCATTCAGGAAATTCAAATATTACAGGCTGGAGGTGATGATGATACGGAAGACAATGGTTCAGAATGTGTTATTTGTATGTGTGATGTTCGAGATACTCTCATTTTGCCATGTCGCCATCTATGTTTATGCAATTCATGTGCTGATTCTCTTCGTTATCAAGCAAACAACTGCCCAATTTGTCGAGCTCCATTCAGGGCACTTCTTCAGATAAGAGCATTGCAAAAATGTGCAAATCCAAATTTGGCTCCAATCAGTCCACCAGATGTAAGTAAAGTAGTAGTAGCAGTAGCTTTATTTTCCATAAGATCATTTACATGATATGGGACACGTCAGAAAAATATTGTCTTGAGACCAAAGTCTTTCAATTATACAATATAAATAAAACAATATGAATAAAATAGGTGAACTCAACTAGGTAAATCAAGGGAGTCAAAACACTAAAAGTTAAAATCTAGGTACTCTTGCGAATAAAATAAGCTATTTGATAGCATTTTTTTCACACAGTAAAATACAATTCCTTGTAAAATAGTTGTGATTGAAATTGTTAAGTATAAATGTATTTAAGTTTCAACATCAACAGTTCTAGGATGTAAATACAAGGTAATGGTAGGATTCCCAGTTCTCTGAATATGTCTCTACAGGACTGCCCAACTTTCGAAGCTGCAATATTTCTCACAGCTCCCTTCTGTGAAATAGAAGCCCTTTGTACTAAACCAGAGGATCCCCAGAAAATTATTCCATATTTCAGTTGAGAGTAACAATGTGCATAGTAATACGATAGTAGAATGACTTATTTATGATGTGTCTTAGCCTATACAGAGCAAAACAAGCAGAGGCAAGCTTTTTACAAAGAAAATTGATATGTATTTTCCAGTTCAATGAGTTGTCAACATGTACTCCTAAGAATTTTATAGACTGAACTTGCTGTATTGATCTAGCTCATACTCTTACCAGACAACTTTCTGTAATATCCCTTAATCGAGGAGTGAAATTTATAAAGACAGTTTTTTTTATTGACTATCAGTTTGTTTTCATCTAACTTAATTGTTTACATTCATTTGAAATATTGAGGTTAACTTGAAAGGCTATTTCTGAAAATAGATAGGAGGTATTATATCGCTGATAAATAACAGAACTAACAGGGGCCCAAGGACGGAACCTTTAGGTACTCCACACTCAATATCAAGGGAATGACATGAGTTGACTACTGTCAACTGTTCAATCGGAAAGGTTAGAACTCAGCCAGTGCCCTATCCTCCCTCTGAAATTGTATTTATGAAGCTTCTGAAAAAGCAAGAAATGAGCAACAAAGTCAAATGCCTTGCTAAGATCCATAAAAATACCAAAACTTTTATGTTCCTGTTCAGATTTGCATAGAGATCATCGAGAAAACTGAGGATGGCTGACTGAGTCGACATTCCGACTCTAAAACCGTGTTGACGATCTTTGAGTATATCGAAATTTAGTGCTATCTCAACCATTTTTTCATGAACAATTGATGATGAAGGTTGGTTAAAGTAAGACCAATAACAAGTTATGGTTATTAATGTAAATATGAATAATTTTTGTGGTGAACATCAGTTTTTTTTAAGAAGTGTGTGGTTACTTTCGAATCGGGATACATGGCTTTTTAATGATTTTCGGTTTATGGTCGTTTGAAACATTCCAACAAACCCTACAAGATCACAAGACTTCGAATAGTATACATTGGTTATATATATTTGTTTTGTCTTAGATTTTTGGGGTAAAATATTCTGTACTGCATTTTCTGCTTTCTCTGGTATGTATGGAAGAATCGACGGTTATTCTCCTTTCTATATCACTGATATCAGACATTTTGATTATATAATTATCGAAGTTTAGCTATATTCTATGAAAATTTAATACCTACTGATTTTGACAAACGTCAAATGCACAGCATGATTGATTGAAAAATAATGGGGTTCTATTGGTTGAAAACCTGTATTGTGATGAGAAATCTGTATCACAATGGATCTTATTATGAAATGGATTATAGGCATATAAGTGTATTATTATAGTGCGGGTGTAGATGAACTATCATTAATGATTGAAAGAAACTTGCAATTGGTGACATTGAACTTTATTCACCAGACATGCACAATTCTGCATATTCAGCCCAATGTTGAGGCAATTTCAATTGAGTGCTTTTAATGACCTCTTTATCATCTTCATAATCAAAAAAATATATCGATGATAATAAAGAACACATTTGATACAGTTTCTTACTTTAACTGGACAAATATTTTATACAAATGATAAGCAGAAAGAATACTCGGAAAAGAACTCTGCTATGTTTTGAAATTCCCACCTAATTAATAATAACTTTCTCGTTCACTGCATTGGAACAGTTGGGGCTCTTCAGTGAGTTATTCCAGTTGCTTGCTCAACAATAAGCAATATCATGTGGAACTTACTACTTGTATTGTATTCAAAATTTGGCGGGCTTCAACGCGAAATTGTGTTGGTTACCTTATAGTAACTGACGGTAGCAGACGCCTCTATGAGAAATCTCCGATCCTTATTTAGTTACTGAAGCATGCACTAAAATGCAATATCATCAGCAAATGATTTTATCAACCCAACACCTTGAGCAAACCAACTAACTGTCTTTCACACATGTTTCATCTCTTGTCTTATGGCTTCAGTCTAATATTTCACATGAAATGTTTGTTCAATGGAATAACACAGATAGAGAAATGTACACATGGTCGCATTAATTTCAACTTTCATGTCTGAAGCGTTGCCGAAAATGACAGTCCAAGAAAAATGCTCGATTTGTCCACATCGCGCGCTGCTGTCGATTTCATTGCCCCCACTGCTTACTTCGCACTGTCCCAAAGTTGAAATGATTTAATTGTATAATAAATGCAGGGCAGCTGCGACAACATTCCTCCTGGATACGAAGCTGTATCTCTGATAGAAGCGTTAAATGGTCCGTGTTCTCCACGCCAACCACCTTCGGCCATGCCCGATCTGGTAGAAACGCCAGAAAATGAGCATGCCATTCAGGCAGCTCAGATCCTGAACAGGCAGTGCGATCGCAGCACACCTACTAAAAATCGGAACACTGAATCGCCCAGTCCGGTCTATGGTGTATCAGTGATGATTGATTCCAGAAGGGATGGCAACAAGGAGGCGACAAAATGTCCATTATTGGAGAGGGAGAAAGACAGGAGGAAACACAAAGACAATTTGAAGATGGTGAATGAAAAGTTGGACAAAGAGGTGGTAAGTTATTTCAGTTCTCTAAATAATATTGATTCACGTAAAAATAGCTGTTATTACATTTAATTGTGCGTTTTTTAAAACTTATAGCAAACCGATATTGACGCAATTTGTGAAAATATTCATAATAAAGTCTTTTGCATGGGTACTGAGCGCTGCGGCGTTGATCTGGGCCGCTATAAATTCATTACCCACTGGCTAAGAAAGTCTTCACTCTTTGTCTCTCCCCCTCTGTCTCTCTTAATTTTTTTTCCTCGTACGTTAGTTAATATTATAATGTAATTATGAATATATGTTACACACTGATACATTTAGTATTCAAATAATTTTATTTGAATCCATTGATTTTCATCCCTTTTATAAACATTATTGTTTCTTGGGAGCAATAAAAACTATTATTATTGAATGAATTGTTAGCTGCTTCTAACGGGTCTATTCCGTAACTCATAGCGATGTCGTTATCCAACTACTATCGTTAAATTAATGATATTTGTGTCGAATCTTATTCCGTAAAAAAAATCGTTGCAAGTCGGTAGTGAACGACATGATATAACGCTTGTTAACGGAAATAGAATTGGTTCAGTTGGCTTACGACTTGAAGTAGTTTTGTGGTAGTTTTGACATATTGTTCATATGGATCGTTGAGAGCTAGCTCGGATCGTTCATTAACGGCGTTTTACGGAATAGACCTGTAAGTCGTGATCTGCAGGTTTCTTTGGCTTGACATTTCATCTGCATCTACGGTAGATGTAAATATTTTCTTTGTATGCTATCTGTTTTGATTCAATTTTCATATGCATGGTATACCAATTGATCAAGAAAAAGTGATTACTATGTAACCCAGTGCCCGTCGTTCCATATAGGCATAGGAATAGCTGTTTTAGATGGAATCTTCCTTTTTTGGAATGAATCAAACGTCTGAATGAATACTATCAACAGAGAGTAATCGTATTTTTTATTATCCATAGTATACAACATATAAAAAAAAAACAATTCCTATGCTTCTTTCTATCTAAAAAAATACCCAAGTCCCTTATTATCATTATCACGTGACTATAATTTTTCCATTATTTTTCATCTTGATCAAATCAGAAATTGATGTCAGAGTCAAATTTCGGATAAAGCTGATAATAAATAAAATACCATGCATACTTTACTGACCATACAGTATAAAGGAGAAAGTTGTTTATTCCTCCAACATACACTACTCTCTAATCGTGTTCATTTCAATTTCGAGTAATGAAAACGTTTTTTGTCTTTATAGAATCTAGATGAAGATAGTGAATCAGAGAAACTCTCTCCCTTATTACAGAAAAATGACGTCATCGATCGAGGAGGTAATAATTTAGCTTTAGACATGGACGATATTGTGGATGCCATTGATGATGGTGATACAGATCAAGAAGAACAGAACCCTACCCCTGAAAAATTAAAAAATTATGGTGAGCAAGTATCAACACACTTTGTAGTGATAGCATTATTGAGTGAAATTTATGGAAAAATGTTTTTAACGCAGTGGAAAAATCGATAATAATGCAATTGGCGGCGGGAAAAAAAATACCAAAAACGTATTCATATACATAAATCCATATTTGTAGTGCAGCCTGGAGAGTCAAAATTTCCTTCTCGAATACTGCAGCTCGGCAGTTTCCAAAACCAGACCACAAAGTGGAGGTAGCCGCTACAGCTTATTTCTCAACTTGCTACTTATCAAATACCAACTAACAACTATCAAATAAATTGATCACTCGATACAGGTTTCATTTGGTTACCTCCCAGTTAGGCCAATGAAATATAATCGTTATATGATGTATTCCAAGGATGAGGTATTTAATCATTCAAGACGCATGAATGTAACTCAACTCGTATCATAGCAATACAAAACAAGATGAATCATCGCAATCATGCATTTTTCATGGGTTCACATAACTTCTACAAGGTTGTCTAATTCAATAAAGATATTTTTTTTTTATAAATTCACATCAGGAGGGTAGTTACAACATTTAGGCTCAATATTAGAAAGTAATTACAATAATTATTGAAAGAATGAAAGTTTTTTCGAGGTTTCTGGTGGGTATTCGCGGTTTTTCATAGAATCTCCATGAGGCACAATGCATGAGCTTCTCACAAGAGTTCGAAAAGTGGATCGTCGCGCACGGTCCCAATAGAGCCAGTTCACCATTGAGAGCTTGTTAATGACGTTATTTTAATTAATTTTACCCCTGCCGTCAATAACGGAGCTATTTCATTGTCCATTTCCATTTTCCAAACTTAAAGTGCAGATTTAGTGTCTGGAAGCCATTTCGAATAATTGGACCTGAAAGCCATCTCCATTGAAGTGAAAATATTTTGTTTGCAGTAGATGCTTTTTAAATTGCAAATGTTGAGTTTTCAACCTTCCTGTTATATTACAACACAGTTGAATTGTGTTAGAGTAATGCTAAAAGTTTTCACTTTTCACAGCAGATGTTCCTAAGAACATATATAAGGTATTTGGTGAATTGATTCATTTCCCATATTGTCTTTAACTATCATACATATTGTTACGTCCTAGCGCCGGTCCTGACCAGATCGTAAACGCAGATGGGGAATCGCGTAGCAGCGAACGTCATTTTCCTAGAAACCGTAATGCCGCCTGGAGAATTCGAGACGCGTCATCGGGGCTTCTCTCGACGATTCTCGATTGGCACGCAGATATATATACGCGACAGGTTTCGCTGCGAGAAGAATTGGTATTACAGAGAAGTTTTTATTCGGAGCTAAGTGAAGCGAGATTAGTAGAGCTAAGTGGAGAGAGTTATTGAGATCTAAGTGGAACGATTTATCCAAGGGATAAATCGTAACAATATAGTTCATGAGATATTGTCCACAACTTTTGATATGTCTGGAAGAAGGAATTGCGTCCTTCCTTGGGGGTTAATAGCTCAGAGACTTTTTGTGATTACCAGGATGATATCAGAGTTGTTAAAAAGCCAAATACAAATTTAATTAGATTACTCATTCAAAAACGACAATTATTCATTAAAAACTATACTTCCAAATAATCACTCCACAACACTGAATTTATATGCCCAAGGGCAGCATGGCTCTACTGACTACATTCTCGATAATCTATTATTATATTAAAAATCATTATATTAAAAATGAAACGTACATGTTCCGTAGTTTTCTGGGTTTGTAACCTACCACAATCTGAAAATATAAGAAATAATATTGGGATCTATACAAGTGTAGAAGGACAGATTTTTAATCCATACCAAATTCTTGTTGATAAAAATCATTTTTGAGTTGAAAATGCGTTTTTTCTGTACAAAGTTGTGAGATATCCATGATCACATCTATATTCAATTTTATAATAATAATAATATATGTCTTTAATGATTATAAATAATGACAAATTTTACATAAAGTGTATGAGATGGTTGGCGCCATTCAGCTTACGCTGCTCTTCCATGTAACCAACAATTTTATTGTATTGATCAGTGTTCTACCATTCTCTGATTTTGATTTGACAATTTCTAAAGTTTTGTTCAAAGGAACGTTGGTGAACAGACTTTCTGCATCGAAACTCACCAACATGTCTTCAACTTGTATGTCAATTTGATCTAACTTTTCAATTAGATGGGAATTATTTTTTATGAAACTATCACCATTACCTGATAGAGGTTTCAATATTTGGGGTATGAATCTTGCTAGTTTTTGGATGGATATTCAATAGACTTTACGATGGGTCTAAGAGGATTATTTGGTTTGTGTATTTTTGGTAAGCCATAAAAATGGGGGTGGTTTACTATAATGATTAATGTGTTGTGTGCGTTCTGTTTTAAAAGTGTCTTTGTATTTCAGTAATGTTCTGTATATATTCTGTTCAGTGGATTTTGTTGGGTCTTGTCTGAGTTTATTGTACACTCGTTTTGATGTTACAGATGTGTTTTGGTTGTGTATATCATATGTGGAGTTTTCGATCAATTGAATCATTTTATTTCATCTTATCTGTGTCCATGATAACTGTAGCATTTCCCCTATCAGCTGGAAGTATTTTCATTCTTTCATCACATCTCAAAGATTTCATTGCAGTTTTTTTCAAATTTGCTCAAATTACTACTAAAATTACAAGGTTGCGTGAGTACCCGTTTGCATTCAGATCTATAGTCACCAGCTACCTTTGCTGGTAAATTATGTGATGTATTTTCTATTGCTGTTATCATTTCAACTGTAGGTGAAGTTTTTGGTGTTACTGCAAAATTCAAACCTTTTGCTAATAAAAGTTTCTCATTGTTATTCAATATTCGAGAAGATAGATTAACAACGGTTTTTTCGACAAAATTTTGACTTGTGGGAGTATTTGTCAAATATTCATGCTGTTTTTCTTCAAAAAGATTTCCGAATTTATTAATATCTCTTTTTCTATCGTTATCAAAATTTTTATACGAGTTTTGAACACAATTGTATAAATAATTGAAGTAGTTCGGTATCATATATTCTTTCATGAATTGTTCCAGTCTAAAAATATTTTCAAATGTTACATTGTTCCTTCAATGGAATTGAATTCTCTCTCTTACCATAGCATACCCTGCCATCTCTACGATTCTTATTATTTTTTTGATAGGCAAAATTTGAGATATACGAGAAGTTGCTGATTAATTGGTCTTGTTCTATCCAGAAAGAACTGTTTTTTAATAGAAGCAGCAACTTTTCGTGGTAGATTAAAAATTTGCCCTTCTGCACTTGTATAGATTCCAATATTAATTCTTATTTTTTCAGATTGTGGAAGGTTACAAACCCAGAAAACTACGTAACAAATATCGATCTACCACAAAATAATGACGTTCAAACAGTACTTAGAAACGTACATATTTATTACAATTATCGCACAAATCAAACATATAGAAATAATTGTAACACTAAACCAACAATCATCAAAGTAACATCTCATAGTGATTTCAAGTATCTTGAGTACCTTTCTTTCGTAATTTCATTCAATTCATATATCAAAAAAAATCAATGTGGGTAATGAATTTTAGTCTCGCCAAAATTTATTTTCTTAAATCACTCATTAACTCAGTCATTGGGTTGGTCGAGTTCAAATTATATTTTCAGTGTGTGAGTTTACTCATTTATTTTTTAGTATACATTTTGAATATTTCAGTATACTGGTTGGAACTTCTACTTCTGAATTATTGAACTCAAAACCTGTCAGAAAAAAGTAAATGGGTTGGAATGAAATAATGAAACTTCTGTTATCGTCAGTGAAAAATTCGTCTGGTCTTTGTTTCAAAAGACTTCATTAAAACTTTCACAATGAAAATGTCAAGTCATGTCGTAAAAATTGGATATTGAATATCGACAAAAATTGTTTTTCTTTTAACAACAAATTCATACACATTATCTTCAGTCGCCGCTACATTCTCCCCCTGGCAATCTTCTCCCCTGGACCCCAATTCTCGAGTTCAGGAGAACGGAACGCTCCCATCACTGGATGTGACTGTTCACATCGCCTGGAATGTTCTCGCGTTAGAAATCGGTATTCTTGAACACATGTGATAACATCCCCACGAGAGAACCATTGACACAGCGTTGTCAGACGATTTTTATTAGAAATCTTACATTTTCAGTGGTTAAAGAAGAAGAAATAACCCTATTTTGTTGATAATCAAATCAGATTTCATAATTAGACGTCACATATGTTTTGTTCAAACGATTTGTGAATGAAAAAAACCTAATACTGGGCTAATACTGTGTGAATGGACTGTTCAAATGATAATAAGGTAGGAGAAAAATTATATTATAGAAGTTTGGTTTCTTTGAAGTGACATTCTGCAAAATCTGTGTGAAACGGCGTGATAGTAAAGATAGGTAATAGAATAAACAGGATTTTGCTATAGATATGGAAGGCTCTTCTCATAGATGAGGAAGGTTTTCCTTCTTGTATCTATAGATTTATATTTGTTATAGATCATTGATAATTCACCTCCGAAACATCATTTGGTGTTGTTATCAATAGCCATCATTTATTTCAGATGGAAATAGAAAAAAAAAGGGTAGCACCTGTAATACAAAAACAAAAAGAAATGTTAACGGAATTCCTACAAAATCATGAGAACTTAAGAACAGGTAAATTTTCAAATGAATTCACAAAGAAAAAGGCCCGAGAGTTATTGGAAGAGGTAACGGGTAGTCTTAATGCCATAGGAGGCTCCAAAAAAAACTGGGTGCAATGGAGAAAGGCAAGTAAATGAATCTAAATTAAGATTTGGAATAACATTTCATTCAAATCAAAATGATATATATATATAATACATAACGAAAAACTAGGTCTTGAATTTTTATTTTTTAGACATGGCAGGATATGAAAAAAAATGTTAAAGCAAAGGCTGTGGCTGAAAAGAGATATGCCACGGGGACTGGTGGAGGACCTATCAAAATAATAAAGTTTGATGAGACAGAGACAAAAATTTTAAGTATTTTGTCGCCAACCGCCACATTTGGAGATCTCACTGTACCAGTTCCAAATGTGGAATTTGAATTTGAGGGGGTAAGTTCAAATGTTGATATAAAATTAAAGGGTAATGAAATTGTAGGATTTGAATGCCAATTCCACACTAAATAAGTTCAATTCATTCTCTAACATTGACAACAAAACGTTTTCATTCATGATTTTCAGAGTGTTGGTATGGAAAACCAGGAAAATATAGAATTAAGTAATATAGAAGAAATTCAAGAGTCTCATGATATCGTTGCGGAAAATTCATCCCTTTCCACAGAATGTAAAAATTATGTTGCAGAAGGAAACGTAAGTATAAATCAATACATAAGTAATTACGAGAGTAATCATTATTGAATTATTACAATAGTTTCATTGTTGAAACTTGTGGTGCTGCTATTTCGGTAATATTTGTTGTATGTGCAGAATATAGAATTTTTGTAATTATAACTTGATTGACAAAACTTGCATGACTCATTTCATATAATTGTTTTATTTCAGTCTGCTCGAAGAATACCAACAAGTAAAAACAGGTTTATCAAAGGAAAAAGGTTGGATAACTCCATTGCCATATCGAATAATCTTGTAAAAATTGAGGAAGAGAAAAAAGAAATGTATAAAAGTTATATGGAAGAAAAAAAAATGTATTTAATATGGAGAAGGGAATATGAGAACGAAAAACTGTTACATCTTAAACGAGCAGCAGAATCTCAAGAGAAGATATTGAAAGCAGTTGAAAACTTAAAATATATTTTTTTAAATAATAGAAAATTTGAAGAGTCTAATATTCATAAAGAATGAATTTGTTAATACTCATGAAGCAAAATGTGTTTGTTGAGTTTTCACTATTGTTGAACAATTGAATGAGTATTTATTTTGCTAATAATTATAATTTGAAAAAATAAAGTTTGTTCAGTTATAATATATCATTTGATTTAAAGCTCAACTCCCTGGTGAATATCAACCAATAAAACAAATAAAACAATTCTTCAGTTTCAAATTTTTTTAATAGATTAAACTGTGAAATATTGTTTGAAATCTCATAAGTTTTACTACAAATCGAGAATTGTATTGGTATACAACTACGTGTATGACATGGACTTCGTTTACTTGCATGATGCATGCATGCCACTGATGCATAAAATAGTATATTATGCAACGATCGTGTAATGATGGTTATTAATATATGAGCATAAACCGGGATACGAAACGAGCCGAAGGTGAGTTTCGTATGGTTCATGCGAGTGTATTAATAACCATTACATGAGAGTTGCACACGCTATTTTATCTACACCCGATAAATAGTGAAGAACTACAAATATATTTATAATTGTATTGCACCCAATAATACTAATTCAACGAGTTTTTTTGAAAAATTCCACAGAATTGTAATTATTAGTATTACTTCGAGAAATAAAACGATGAGATATGAAAAGAAGATCAAAAATCAAAAAAAAAGTTTACTTGAGACCGGAATCGAACCAACGTCTACTCCAGCTAGAATAATCAATGTCAGCGTCTCAGACGGCTCGGCTATGGAGAGCCCACAAAATTGGATGAAAATTTAAGTAATAAATCTTGCATTTGTCAAATGAAAATTTTAATCATTCTAACTGTATTTCTGTAGGTGAAGGTGTCGAAGGTGATTCTGCCATATCGCTGGTATATCAGACATTTTGTTATGATTATCGAAGTTTGTCTGTATTCTTCAAAAATCCAATACCTATACCGATTTTGACTTGACAAACGTCAAATGCAGAGCATGCACATCATGCTTGATTGAAAAATAATGGGTTTCTATTGGTTAAAAATCTGTATCGTAATGGGTTTCATTATAAAACGGGTTGTGGGTATATAAGAGTATTATTAGAGTACGGGTGTAGATAAAGTAATTTACTTCTCATTGACATATGCATTTAACATTTATTCCAATCTTACTATACATGAAATACAGGATGATCATATAATATTATCAGTTGAACACTCAAATACTTATAAATAATATTACTCGTTAAAATAAGTTTCTGCAATTTTCCTCTGTATTTTTCTTGCCATTATCAGATCAGGATTGACAGCGTTGTTCGGAATTTCTGCAGCCAATTGTGCATAATCAAAGCCAAAATCAAATTCTTCAATATCATTATCGATGTCTGGTTCAGGCAACTTAGCTTCTATACACATGTTGTGCAATACAACACATGCATTAACAATTTTTGATGCACGGTTGGGACTGTAATGCAGCACTCTATGTTTTAACAAGCATCGGAAACGGTTCTTCAAAACACCATTGCACCTTTCAATGCTAGATCTAATGGTTTTTAAAGAGCTGTCAAATCTTTCTTCCGCTGGACTGATGGGTGGTGCATCTAATGGAGTAAGTAACCAGGGTCTTAGAGTATAACCTATAACAAGCACAAATATCAATTGCATATTATATTATCATTTTCATAGTGACGTCAGAGTGTACCTTTTTTAAATTCAATCATCTTGGACATTCAACTTTTTTTGTAATATTGCCTATTATACTTTGGAAAAATTACCTGAATCGCCTAAGAGATAAAACCAAGTTGTTGGATTGTTTCTGTAAATTTGTTCCATTATTCTAGAAATACTAGATTGTTTCCAAATATGAATATCATTACAGCTGCCAGGAAATCTTGCATCCACATTCATTATTTTCAAGTCCTCATTACATATCTTGAAAGTGAAAGAATGTTAAAACCACATCATTTATTGTAATCATAAAACAAAGTGTAATGGAATTTATAAGGCCGGTTTTTCAATCAACTGTTTATAAACTTAGCTGACAGCTAAGTCCTTAACAGCCAATCGAATGTCTCGGTCAGTCACTTTAGCTCACAGCTAACGCTCAGCGCTCAGCTGGTGGCTGAAAAACCTGCCCTAATACAACATTTTTTGAAATGTATGTTATTCTCTTAAAACACAACCGCATTTCAACCTTGTAACGTGAATATAACTATTACCCACCACTGCAGTTTTACAACACTAATATGCTCACCAATTGCACATTGAGGGAATGATATTTTTTTCTGTTGATATAAATATGTTCTGGGTATTCTTGCCCAGATGGGGTAGCAATGGCCACATGGGTGCAGTCAATTACTCCAACCACCCCTGGAAATTGATGTTTATCATAAAACCTGTACAAAGAAAAACGAATTTAGTTCAATCTGTATATATAGTCACAAGCGAAGACGACTTACTTTATAATCATATTATTTTATATATTATACACTGCTTTTCTTCACTCCAAAATAAAGTATTCATGCATAAATTTCATTATCCTTAGTTTAAATGTTTTCAGTTGACCCGTTCAAGAAATAAAAGGGGGTGGGGGCATTAAAGAAAAGCACTGTATTATCTCCTAAGCTAAACTCCAGCTTCTTAAATAATAAACATTTAATAAAAAACGCATATTCATACCTTCTGCGCAGATTTTCCAACTCTCGAAGATTGTTTGGAAATTTCACCCAGTTGTTTAAAATTTCATGTTGATTTAATGCATCTGTTACTTCTGAAATGCAGCGAGAAGTGCTTGATTGACTTATACCAGAAAAAAAATTTGATCCTATTATTTCCTGATAACTTCCTGTGGCACAAAATCTCAAAGTTACAAGCACCTACAACAACAAAGTTATTCAAAACTTATGTGTATCTCACACACACACCAATATTTACCTTTGTACTGATACTCACAGCCGATACCCTTTTCGGTGCTTGTAGATATGGAGTAACCATTTCAATCAATAATCCAGTGAGGTTTTTATCGAGTCTGAAGAGTCGAATGAACTGATTGTCACTCAACTCAAAAGCATCTAAAGCTCGATACATTTTTCGGGGCGGACTCTCTGCTTGCTCCTCTGCTTCTGAAAGAATAGATACAAGAAACATCACGGCGCAAAACTGATAAAAACCTTCCGCAGGATATTACCTAATGTTTACTTTGGATCAAAATCTTACCTTGGAGATTGTTGAGAACGGCTACAAATACAGCACCTCTTCCTTCTAAAGGATTCATTGATACACGAATAACTGAGAAAATCGAGCAGTACACACCAAATGCTATCCAAATCAATTTTTGAATATCAAAAATTGACGTTAAAAATTTAACGTCATTCGGTCATTCTCGAGAGAATCAAGCGATCTCCCACAAAATTGCAGGAGAATCACGTTCCCCAGCTTTCACGCGAAGTGAATGATCACATTTGTTCAAGAATACGCTTTGATCAGTTTCAAGAGAAGTGTGCCTACTTTTCTCATGAGAACGATGTTCCCCAGATTCGAGAATAGACCCCCTGGTCTGCAATTCGTTCAGTCTGCAATCAGCAGAGCTTTGTTACTGTTCTAAGGTACATCCATTTTTGTGCCATAACATCAGCCACGCGTTCGTGGAAGAACAGCTATCACCCTTCCAAGTTTTCATGAATTCTGTGGCGTACAGTCGTCAACTATTATAACTATGTCATCAATTTTCAGGTCTGGTTGATCCTTGGTCCATTTTTGACGACGTGTCAATGTAGGTAAGTATTCTTTTGTCCACCGTCTCCAAAAAGCATCAATAAATCTTTGGGATTTTTTCCATTCTTGTCGAAGGTGTTTTTCTTCTATTACACCTGGAGGAATGTTTCCACTGGGGGTTCCTAACAGGAAGTGATTTGGTATTAAAGATTCCAAATCTATCCGATCAATTGAAACATGTGTTGACGATATATTCTATCTCGGCAAATAAGGTGAGAAGTATTTCGTCCTTCAGAGGTTGGCCATTGAATATGATTTTGAACGTTGTCTTCACCGATCTGATGAGTCTTTCCCATGTTCTTTCCATGTGACTTGCTCCAGGAGGTATAAACTTCCTTTCGATACCTCTCGTTACCATCTCCTTTTTCAACATTTCGCTTTTGTTGAGTTCCTGAAGCACCATGGAAATTGCTGGCGTTATCAAAAATAATTTGCTTGGGAGTGCTCTTCTAGATTGCATTCTTCGTATGGCCATAATCGCTGAATCTGTAGTGAGGTTGTGTGCTACTTCAAAATGTATCGCCTGAATAGTGAGACATGTGAAAATAACACCCCACCGTTTCTCTTGTTGTCTTCCTACCTGTGAATGGTCTCACATTTGGAGATATTCTCTCTGGAGGTAATTAACCCATAACAAGGATTTTTGTAATGGCTCTTCTTTTCCTGCACACTGAGCAGTGGGCAATGGTTGACTTGATTCCTGTCCTAGCATCTATGACCCAAAATGTTTGTCTAATCTCGTTCAAGATGAGTTCTAAACCCTGATGGCCGTATTTAACATGATAATAGTGAAGTAGGAGTTTTGTGCACCTATGCTTTGGGTGTAAAATATATGGCATTTTCGCTGAAAACCCGAGTACATTTTAAAAATTTGTCCCGTCCATAACAATAGTATGCTTCTTCCATTTATCTCTCACTTTTATTGTATTGCTTGAATTTCTTCGAAACCGTTATATTGGCTTTGCTTGACCATCTCGAACTCTCAAATTTTTATTTCCTGTACAGTGAGACTTAGGAGTTAGATTCAAAACCTCTTTCCTGATTTTCGACTTCAAAATGCTTCCGAATCGTATCACCAAAGCCATTGTACTTATTGTATTGTTATATAAGTGGTTTAGGAATTAATAAACTTAAAGCATTAACTATGTTGGCTTTATTTGATTCCAATTCAACTCACATCACCTCTAGAATCTAGCTAACCTCACTTTTGTGTTGTTAGGGTGTTATACAATTTTCGAATAATTATCAATGTCCTTGGGTTATTACTACTGATAAATTTTATTAATATCGGATGAAAGCATGATAATAGAGTAGTTTTAAACGTTCGTTCCTGCAAAATTCAGTTGATTACTCTAAAACTATTTGAACATCAAATAGCTGCATACACTACTTTTCTATCTACTTTTTTTTAAAGGTGCAAAAAACAGTAAGCCTATTCACTGAATTTATTCGAAGCATTTAGACGAATTTGATAGGGGAAATGTAAGTTCTGAATTAATAAGACCTTCCTAGGGTCGTATCTTCAAATGGAATTAAAACTGCCCCAATTTCAGTTCAGAAGCAGAAATGCTCAGTCTAGAAAGTTTACAAAGGTGTATCACTTGAACTGTATATCAACCGACAGTTTGAATTTACCACCAAGAAATGACATTATACAAGCCAAGCTTTGAATCAAGGTTACGAAAAATCGACCCCAAAAGATCAAAGGGACCGCCTTCAAGTTGCGCTTCTGTGTAGATAGAGTGCTCTGTGCTTCAGCGAAGGTCGAGCGCAGAGAGAGAGCGAAGGTCAAAAGTCACTTTTTGACAGCTCCCCTTCGCCGTGTCTCTGAACCTGCTAAAGGTATCACATCATCAATGAAAGAACACTTATAATTCTCAAATATTTTGAAAATATTTCACAGTCAATAATATTTTAACATGAAGATACAGTGAGAACTACATAATGGCTGTGCTCTTTGAATTGGTCAATGGTAGTTTTTGTTTTTAACTTTCTTGTAGGCCATGTACTTTAATCTAGACCCATCAAGAACTGGGGTGCACTTTTCCACCTCTCAGCTTCAACATGTTCTTGATGAGCACCAGTATAAATTTGTGAAGCTTCATCTGCAACATTAAATATTGAATGAATCCAGAACCAGTCGAAAGTATTCATTTTTTCTTGAATTTCACCCATTCTGTGAGACTCAAATTGTCCAAGTCGGAGACTATCTCCCTTTATCCACTGCAATACCGTCGTTGAGTCAGTCCAAAAATATAATTTAATGTCAAAGTCATTCAGTATGTAATTGGCTAATCGACTACCAATAAGAGCAGCTAAAAGTTCTAGTCTAGGTATTGATAGTGTTTTCGTAGGTGCCTCTCGCTTTCGCCATTAATAGGGAAACAAACTTTTTATCCAAAAATGATACATATACAGGCAATGGAAGCGAATGCCGTCTCACTTGCGTCACAAAAAATATGTAGATCTTTTCTATTTGCTTATGGAATCAACAAAGAATAGCACCTTGGAAAACGAATTTTAGGGAGTATGATGTATGTTGTAAATCGTAAAGCCAAGAATTCCAAATTTTCTGAATTTCTTCGTCAACAAGATCGTCCCATGCTGTACCTGATTTCCAGATATCTTGCATAAGGATTCTGCCACGTATCGTGAAAACTATTAGACTCAAAGGATCGAAAGCGGACATTACTTTCCTCAGAATATTTCCTTTTGTTGGTACTTCGTCTTCTTCCGTGTCTTTCAATTTAAACTGGAAATTATCCTATTTGCATCCCACCATAGTCCAAGAATCCTCTGTAAAGGTGATTGGTTTTCAAAATTCAAATTATTCATTTTCATTTAGCGCTTTCATCACTTCTTCCGAGTTAGAAATCCAAGTCACTAACTCGAATCCGCACATTCTTCGAATTCTAGTGCGCAAGCATTTTTGCAATTTCACCATTTTTTCCTCTTCTGTATATTCGCACATCTTTGAAATTCGTCTGAATTGGGGAATAAATATCGTCCAATCAGCGGAGTTTCCACTGAATATAGGAAAGTCTCTCTCCAAAGTTTGTCTCGCCATCATGGGGTCAGGATTTATTTTTGAAGAAACTGCTTTGATGGTATCACCAAGGGTTTTGCATAAAAATTGAATATCCGTCAGTTTCTCACCATTATCGTTAGGTTTTTCCTCGAAAAAATTTAGCTCATAGAAATCGTCGACATCATTCTGAAAGGTTGTAGATTAATGTTAATTAATTGATTAAGGTAAACACGTACGACTTTGACTTACCCAGTCCAACTATTCTCACATCATTGCTCCCTACTAAAAGAGTGCAATGATATCTCGGCAGCAGGAACACCGCTTTCAAGTTTCAAAAGTTTCATTTCACTCTCCAATTCACGTTGTTTCATTTCAATCTTTCGTCTTGCCCTTTCTGTTTCTAGAGCCAACCGCTTTTTTCGTATTTCAACACTGGCAACTGATTGTCTTGATCGTTGTGATTTAGTAGAAAGAATGTCGATTCTATCCGTCGAATTGTCAGTTTGAATTACTGGTGATTTTTCGGCAGATTGATTCATTGGACAAAAGCTACCTGCACGTTTTTCTTCTCTTTCATCAGTATGCTGTAAACGTATATCTGATTCAGATCGAACCCTTGCTCCAAATCCAAAACTTTCCGCACAAATATAGTCCTGGTTCAGTCTACCGTAGAATCCGGCGATTTGCCTTGGCATATGTCTCCGGTTGTCCATTCTCAACGGGTTTTGTAATCTGAATCTGAAGATCCCTGGTTTCAGCACCAATGTATCGTCGTCAATGATAAATTCGTTTGGTTTTTATGTTTCAGAAGACTATTATAACTTTTACAATGAAAATGTCAAGTAATGTCATAAAAATTGGATATTGTCTGAATATCAACAAAAATTGTTTTTCTCGTCGTTAACATCGAATTCATACACAGGATCTTCAGTCGCCGCTACAACTTCATTGAAACGAAAGCAAATGGAAATTATAAAAATATGAAATGAAGTTAAAAGTGTGAAAGAAAAAATAAAGAAGTTTTGAAAATAGAGCTGAATAAATTAAGTCAATGAGTCCAAAAAAAAGGAATCAATGAAAGACATTCTAAAAATTTAATATGTTCATAAATAATACAAAAAAATCCACAAAATTGAATGATGATGATAGAATAAAAACGAAATAATATCGAGAAATAAAAACCTCTACCTTTCAACAGGGAACCTAATACCGGAAGGCCGTGACAGTTGGTATACTTATAATTTATTAAACAAAGCTAGTGCTTGAATTTGTCGTGTTGATATGTCGAAAAACAAAATGATGGTTTTCCATTTCAATTTTGCTGTCAGAATTTCAATTTAGCGACCTGTCTTTGTTTGTCACAGAATGGCGAGTACTGAGTGCTAGTTTCCCCTTATGATTCTGAAAATTTGTAAAAAATAAACGTTTTTATTGTATATAATGAATATATTCGCACGTTACAACTTTAGCCACGTCTACGAACGGCTCAACCACTTTTTTTTCGAAGATAGACCAGGTTTATTCTCTATCTACTTTTTGAGCAGTTTTGAACAATTCACCGCGACTTAGGGCTCTTATCGGCACACCGCCTACACCCATTAAATCGTACTTTCCATATCGTGTATCGAGGGTTAACAGCATTTATCGAGCGGTTGACTATTTTTTCTGTCTTCTCATCAGCGGAATGATTTAAAAAAAGCCTTGCATGAATTGGTCATCAGTTTTCAACAAGACAATTTGTTTGGCTGGTAGACATTTGGTCGTGAATCACTGACGTAGTAGACTATCTTTATTTTTCATTTTTAGTTACTGTTGAACACTACAAAGTTTTGTGCTGTGGATTAAAGGTATTCACACTATAATTTTTGCTATATTTTGTTAACCTAACATATCAAAAGTACAAATTTAAGAACTAGCTTTGTAAAAAATCTATGCAAATTTTCTGTTACTGCCTCTCCGTCTACATTGTCAACCTGATTCGAACATTCATAATATTTCATTGATTAAAATCTGAACAATTTCAACTGCGTATTCAAGATTTCATAAACCTTGGACATAATTTTTGAACTCACTTTTTTATCTTTTGACCAAGTTTTAATACTTTTTGTATGAAAATGTATTGTTGATCTGTCTGTTTATTGACTTTATTGACTTATTGAAATCCTCACACTTCCCTCATTATATATCTTTTTATTGGCTGACGATTTTAGAAAAAACAGCTTTACCTTGCGAAATAGTGACATCCACCAGTATAGCACAAGGGTCATTTCAAACAACCTTTTTCTTGACTCTCAATAGGTCAGAACTAACATGAATATCAGAGGGTTATCTGTTATAATGAGGTTCTCAGTGTATTTGGAGAAATTGACAATCATAAACACTCGAAAGTTGTTCTTTCTAGATTTTTTGTAAATAAGGCATTTTATTTGGTTGATGAATTTTCAGTAATTTAGTTTTTGATCTGTTTGTTCAAATTATTGAATTTCAGATCATTTTTCATGTATAATGGGTTAGACCTTTTGTTTCCTACTTGGCTAAATTCTCTTCTATTCTCTATTTCATGTGCTTTGTTATTTTCAGGTGAAAGAGGTGATGAATCGGACTACTACACACCTGACGAACCAGCACCCACAGCTGGTCCCTTGTATGATGGAACAAACATTAGTTCAGTTGAAAGTACACCACAGCGCCTACCAGGTACACCTTTATCACATGCTAGCATTCGCAGCAGTGGAGATAGTTATACCAGCGGTTCTAGTACCAGGCATTTATTAGCAGTAGCTGGTAATGGTAGCATTACAGAAAGATCAGTGAATGTTTGAATCACATCACAATGGGATTAATCTTTTCCAGATCTGAAGGTTCGTTAGTCGCCTAAAAAAAAACAATTATTGGTGAAGTCTTTCTCATTGTAGTACCTGAACTTGCTTCATTATTGTCCTTTTATGAAAATTGTAATATTTCCAATGTTGCATATGAACAATTATTGATTTGAAAAATTCTCAATGGTTCTTCGCCATCATTAACTATTTTCAATACTTGAGATGCACATGACTTTATAGGCATATATTGTGTGTGTGATTGGTTTTTTTGGCTTTGGAGTAAACCAATTAGCCATTATAGGCATATATAAGTAATCAGGGAACCATAACCAACCATTTAAACAACTTTGATACTTGTAAGAATTAAGGAAAGGTATGGGGCTTGACGTTTCAACGTGCGACCCCGAGCATGAGAAATTTAAATCCATGAAAGCTGCTCATCCATAGAGGGTCTAGTCCTCTACTCGACGAAATTTGAAAATATGATTCATTTTCATAATTTTAGGACGGGTACTTTCCGACCTGATTGTCAGTCCGTTGAAATAATCGGTGCTCAGGCTGTGCTTTCACTCTAGCAAATGACATGATGTTGTGTCCATTCTCAGCGCCGATTATTTTAACGGACTCCTATTCAGGTCGTAAAGTACCCACCATTGATAATTCCCCAACTGAAAGTGTAAAGAGCTACGAACGACAACCCTTAGATGTCGAAACTTGCGCGAGATCAAAATGGAATCTTTTTTTTACATCTGTCAACAGCAGAAATAGTTGATTACCAATTAATCATCTCGATGTAATTGAGTAGTGAGATCATGAATTGAAAACAAACTGAACAACGACGATATAAGCTCCTATACGTTCAGATATTTCGAACTGAATCATTGGTTTCGTTTTCAACCATGCAGTGGTGGTGTGAAGATGTGTGGAGAAAATATTGAAAAGATTGATAATATCATCAAGGATATGGAAATTCTTGGTGTTGAAACAGAAATTGCCCTGAAAGGTACTTTGGACATTACGAACAATAAATATCAGGTTACTAATATCATCAAATCTACGTTTCTGAAGGATAAGTGTAATATGAATGATATGAAAATAGTAAAATCTATAGAGAATAAAACCAAGGAAAAGGATATAATTTTTACAAGAGCAGATAAAGGTAACACAGTCATTGCTATTAATAGGAATGATTATGTTAAAAAAAACTCTTGATTTTTTAGATTCCGGTAAATTCACATTACTGAAACGTGACTCTACTCATGTGTACCAACTACAAATCAAGGAATTTTTGAGACTCTCAAAATCTATTTTCAATGAATCTGAGAAGTTCAGACTAACTCTGATGAATCCCCAAACCCCAAAATTATATTCTTTGATAAAATTACATAAACAACACTGTTCTGTCTGGAAGCTGTATATTGAATAAAAAAATAAATAAAATCTTATTCGGCCAGTAGTATCATTTGTTACAGCACCATCAGTTAAGTTATCAAGAAAGTTAATACATTTAATAACAAACTATTCTAAATTTGAACCGAAATTCAGCCTAAAAAATTCTTATGATTTGATAAATAAAATGCAGGATGTAACTCTTCCAGATAACGCAAAATTAATATCATTTGACGTTCAAAATCTTTTCCCTAGTATACCTCCACAAGATACCATACTCTTAGTCGAAGGTTTACTAGATAATAATCATGTTAACCCGCTCATTAAACAAGAGATATTAGACCTTTTGTCGATATGTCTTGAACAAATTACTTTCAATTTGACAATAAAGTATACTCTTCATCTGAAGGTTTGATCATGGGAAATCCGCTGAGTCTTCTACTGGCAGAAATTTTCATGGACAATCTGGAAAATATAATTCATAAGCATCTACTCTCGCAACAGTTTTTGTATTGGTACAGATATGTAGATGACGTTATAGTTTGTTTTAAAGGCACCAACAGGCAATTAGATACATTTCATAAATATATTAACACTATTCATCCAAATATTCAATTCACAATAGAGATGGAAGCAGAAAATTCAATTAATTTTTTAGATTCGACAATAGGTAACAGCGAACACCACTTTGCTATTTTTCATAAACCTTCCCACACTGATATCACTATTCATAATAATTCGGTACATCAATATAAACAAAATATCAGCATACCATAGTATGATACACAGATTAGTAAACATTCCTCTTTCTGTGAACAATTTTAACAAAGAATTAAATATAAAACAAATAGCAGTTAACAATGGATATCAAGTCAAATTAATAGAAAATATTCTTGCTAAAAAACTACTTAGAAAAGCTATCCAAGAAGTGTACCCCACTTTGAGGAACCATGACAATAATTATAGAATTTTAACTTATTCAGGACCTGCTACGGAAAAAATAGCTTCATTTTTACATAAACAAAATTTAAGAGTAGCATATAGAACAGATAACACGTTGGGAAGGTTTATCAAGAATAACAAAGATAAAACAATAAAAGATGAAAAATCGGGAGTTTATAAATTGAATTGTGGATCTTGCTCCAAAGTATATATTGGCCAGACAGGTAGACCATTCAAAAGCCGCATACGTGAACATCGTATGAATTATGAAAAGAAAACAACTCATTCATCATATGCCAATCACATTTTGGAGGAAGGCCATGACTTCGATAAAAATTTCGAATTTCTGCATGTTGAAAATAAGGGCATTAGACTTAATTATTTAGAATTTTTGGAAATCAATAAACTGAAAAATTCAAATTGTTTGCTAAATGATCAATTGGATCTCAATAGTTCCCTTTTGTTGAACTTATTCAATTAATTAGTAGGAACTATGTTCAAATATCATAATCATTATCAGTTGTAGTTCTAGGAATCAGTATCATTGTATAATTTCAGGAATCAGCATCAGTTCATAAGTTTAGGAATCATCATCAGTATCAGTTGTATTATTTTAGGAATTAAGGATAATTAGAGTAGGCCCTGATGTATTTAAGGAGCTTTCAACAAAGAATAATTTAGTGTTCAAATACATTCGCTTGATAAAGATACAGTGTATCGAAACATGTCGCGAAGACAATAAAATTTTGTGGAAATTTAATCGTGTTCTACCTTATAGCGTAATTGAAAAGAGGGCTGAGGAAATTAGAAAAGAGTGAAACGATAAAGAGGAATCAGTTATATGGAAAAAAGATTAAAAAATAAAGTGAAGCCAAATACAACTATTAAGTATTAAAATGGTCTGTAAAAAATACGATTTGAATGGGAATATTCCTCAATTTTTTATCTATAAATTTTGAGTTGAGTTTGATTACGACTTTCGATAGAACAGCTGAACTCTGGAACTCCTTTCCAGATGAGTTTTTTTCTGAAGCTTACAAAATTCAAAGATTAAAAGTTAATATTAATTCGTATCTCTAGTTCTTGATTCACGCGATGTTCCTTGAACATTACAGCCTTTCACTTTTGTGTTAATTTGTATGTGTGTAATCAATGATGTTCGCCACACTTTTGTATTTGTGGTGAGAAAAGGGAAGCTTTTATTAGCTCCACCACAATAAGCCCATTGTGCTTCCCCCTGTCTACCTGTTCGTCTGTAACCAAGATTATTGAGTAGTCAACTAGTTACACCAATTACAGAATCTTTTCGATAGACCAAATTATTATTGACTACTTTTTTCGAAAAAAAAAAAGAGATCTATCATCAGGCAGCCGCTCAGACAGCGTGGCAGTCATCATGCTCTGTTCCTCAACCCCATTTTCATTTTACAGTTTCGCGACCTCTTCTACAAATTGATCTCTTCAAGGAAATGTACAATTTCTCCTGTACACATCCGATGTCTTCCATTCAAATGCAATTGTTTGAATGCTGTAGCATTTTGTCCCAGTTAATTTTGTTGAATTGCTCCACTTACTATGTAATTCAATAAAATGTAAAATAATTGTTTGCATTGATCAGCCCAGGCACCTAAAAATCAATTTACAACAAAGATATTTTTAGAAAGGTAATAGTACACTGAAAAGTCCCATAATTTTTATAGGTTTTTTTTCTTTCAATGCCATAAAATGAAGAAAACGTTTAAACAACCAAAAAAGTTTAAAAGCGATAAAGCTGACAGCTGATATGCATGAAATTAACATCTAGGTATCATTATTCTTGAATCGTATGTGACTCTTATGAAGTGAAACAATGGAATAAAATATTAGAAAATGACTGAATATTAAAAATTTACATAAATGCTTCCACAGAAATGCACAAATTTAATTTGATATTATGATAATAACAATGATGCATAATTAGATCCTAAGGGCCTAGTTATGCATCATCGTCAGAGTGATTGTCATCATTTTAAGAGAAAAGGTAGCAAATTTGGTATTTTTTAGTCGCACTGCCATTTGCACCAGTTGAACTTCAGAGTTATACTTAGTGGAATATCACCTGGAATTAAACGAAATCCAATGATTTAAGTCATTCTTAGGTTCGGGATTTCCCTTAGTTGTAGTGGTGCCAAGAGCCATGAGGCAGTGTTCCATAGCTTAGGGCTTACAGTTATTTTGATCTGTCACTGCAACTATGATACATTCACCAGTCATATAAACAACTGTGTTGGCACACGAATTACATCAAGATAATCGATCTTTTTGACCTAATAGTCTTTATATATCCCAAGATACAACGAATTTTATAACAGGGATAAAAATCAATCATAATTTTGGTTACTAAGGGTGGGTACTTTAGGGCCTGATTGAGAGTCCGTTGAAGTAATTGGTGCTGAGAATGGAGACCACATCCTGTCATTTGCTGGAGTGAAAGCACAGCCTAAGCACCAATTATTTTAACGGACTGTTAATCAGGTCGTAAAGTACCCGCCCTAAATGAATCAGTATACAACACATTCATAATTACATTACATTATATGAAGAGAAAAATGAAAGTAGTATAAACAAGGAGCGTTGGCCCCCCCAGTTGGTAGCACATAAATTGATATAGCGCCTCGACCCGACATCTCATTCACAACCGCGGAAGACACTGTCATCTTCGGTGCTTGGAATCAAAAGTTAAAAGGTAAGACCTCGTTAATCCTTAGCTCGCACAAGTTTCGACTGTTTGAGGGTTGACAATCGTATAGGACGCCAGCTTAACGGAAAAATTACATCTTGAAACCCATTTCAAACCCATATTTTGAGGCAGGTGTTGTCTTTTTCATTCACTAACAGTTTTTAACGATATATTTTGCCAATTATTGTGTTGTCCATCATTTCATCACTCGAATACTCATTTGACATTATTTTTATTTTGTACACATTTATTTGCTTTATTTTTTCTATTGCGAGGAATAAGGGTAGTTGTAATATTCTTTACTGATTATTCTGAGGCCACAAAAATGTTTATGAATGTACATATTTTACATTATAACCTGAAATATATGAATGTTATTCTGATAAATTCATTTGTTTTTCTCTTTTATTTTCTCCGTAAGTTGAACTATATGGAACAAATTCGGAAATAATTTAAATAAATAATAGTTATAGACGTGGTTATGATTTTCATAATTTGTTTCACTACTTTATCCACAACCAATCTTTTTCGTTTCTTATGGTATATGATAGCTGTAGCTCATTTGTGTCCCATAATCACGGGGCACGGTCTTTTTTTTTATAGATTAAGGTCAATAACAAATTCAAATATTTAAATATGGGGGACACTTGGGCCGAAGGCTTTTTTTTTTGGAATGATATCTAATATGAAATAAAATTCTGTCAAATTTGCTTGCCTTCTATACATTTTCCAAATTTTTCAGTTCTAAATTATGGGTTTATTCCGAAAGTTTTGACAGCGGTTGTCTGAGAAAACAAATTCGGAGGTTCAATTCGAGGAACTGTATTCCAAATGCCACCAATTTTACTTGGACGAAGTTAAACTAAAATCGTGAGCAACGGAACAGCACACTGTGGTGCCACCGGCAACAAAGGAAATAAATTCACAAAAAAATACTCGATTCCATAAAGTCTTCATTCAAGGAAAAGTTTTCTAATTAGGTTTTGTTTCAAAATCCGTTCATGTTGAACCTTCAAATTAAACTATGTATTCACTCAAGTGAAACAAACAGGAAAATTTGGTTTATATTTTCAAAATCATAGTAAAGTATTAACACTTTTGAAGAAATCCAGAAACGCTTGCATAATTAATTCTAAATCAAAATGTCAACAATTGGCAGAAATATTCAATGAAGTCTGTATTATAGAATTATACAGAATATTAAAATTTTCGATCCTTACCTTCAGATCAACACACGAGAAATAGAACGGAAGTAAGATCGCAACTTTGGAGAATATGGTGGGGAATTCCTACTCTTGAAAATTTACACGTGTTGACCTCGATTGGCAAACTCGAGGCAAATAATGTCGCAATCTTTACGACTTCTTTATGGGATATTTTGAAAGCAATTAAACTCAATGGGGACAGATGTTCTAAGCACTTGCTGAAGCTTGCGTAATTCGCAACTCACAAAGAATGTTCTTTGTTCGAGGGGGGTATAAAAGCATTCGCACTTGCAAATTCATAGTATTCCAGTATCAGAGTATTCCAGTATCATAATATTGGAATAGAGTGTTATGGAAAGAGTAATATAGTAACGGTAATATAATATAGTAACAAAGTGAACGATCAAGTATTATGTACAAAACAGTAGACAGTGATTTAAACAAAAACGCGGTGCAGTAATAAATCAGTCGCAAGAAGTGCAAAACGTTAAACTGAAGTGACCCAGAATCGCTCCTCACAATGTGTAAGTCTAGCAGTTAAAGTCGAAGCGATGATCTGATTATTTATGTACCATGTCTGTACGAGAGTAATGAACGAAATTATGTGAGTTACGGAATCATCGTTTTTGGCCTATTATGTATTCCCCGCTTTATTTGATGAAAAACTGAATGTTCGAAATGCCGCTTATCCTAAACAAATTAAAAACTGTTGAAAATTCCGCCAATTGTTATTATTTCCACCAAGAATTCACGAACTAAAAATAATCATGTGCGACTGGGTATTTAACATCTCAAGGACCGCTCGCCTTTTTGCCAACCAACGATACCCGGTCGTCACATTTGGTGTCAGGTGTGGGGTGAATTCTTTGGTTAATTCATAGGTAACCCCTATGAATATACGGAAATAATTAACACGTAAACATTTGGCGAGGAAAAAAAAATATTTGACAAAAGAAAATTTATAATGGCAACTGAACCGAGTCAACAAGAAGAAAAGAAAGAGATAATTTTCCCAGTCACATTTAACATCGATTCCATTCCAAATTTTGATGGAAAAACATATATAAATGAGTTCATACAAATCATTGACGAAACTGCCAATATCGCAAACTGGACAGAGAATCAGAAAGTCGCAATAGTCCGATTGAAATTACGAGGACTTGCAAAACAATTTTTGGAATCTGAACCCAGTTTGAAAACTACTAAATCTTGGGAAGAATTGAAGAAAGAATTGAACAAACACTTTGGCATTGTACAATATCCAGGACAGTCTCTTAGGCAATTTCTAGAATGTCGCCAACGACATGGAGAAACATGCCGACAATTCCTAGCAAGGCTGAAAATAATAGCTCTTAAAAACCTCAAAGTTACAGGAGATCCAGCCGTTAACGACATTCTGACACAACAATGGGAACAAAGCCTTGTTACCCAATTTGTCATGGGTTTATTGAACCCGATAAGAAAAACTGTTTTATCATCACAACCCGATACAGTGGAAGAAGCCATTGAAACAGCTGAGCGGGAAGAAATCATCGAAGAGATGACCAAACCCCAATAGACCGTTGGCCCATGACACAAACATTGTCGATAATCTATGTTCGTATGCCCTTTTGGGGATATACTCAGGAGGCTTGGGAAACCGGGAAAAAGTGCCTCCGAGCGTCTGTGACCAGTCCTTGCACCTGCTGACCTCCACTTCCGGTTGAAAAAAAAGGGTTAAGTATTCGAGGAACGAGGAAGCTCGGCCATGTGGATACATTATCGTATCTTGCAAAAATAACCGGGCGCTAGCCGGTTTGCATACGTCTAGGTCGCTGCCGGAAGGAGGCATACGAACCGGAAGTGGCAATTTCCCACTGGTGATGGACGATGATCGAGGAAAGTATGCCCTTTCGTGGAACGACTCCTTTCGACCCATTAAACACTATCCGACATTTGCATACGATTTCGGAAAGGGCATCTCGATTTATGCCAGCATCAACTAACCGGACTAACCTAGAAATAGTCGATAATTTATGTTCGTATGCCAATCTCGGTGCCGATAGAATACGACATTTTAAGTAACAAAAGCTGGTTTGCATACGCCCAGGTCACTACCGGAAGGAGGCATACGAACCGGAAGTGGCAATTCTCCACTGGTGATGGACGATGATCGAGGAAAGTATGCCCTTTCGTGAGAAGTAAACTCTCACAGTTACACCAACTGACAAAGAATATTATAGCTATGGACAGCTACTCTCCATAATTATAGCTTTGAAACTAACGAGAGGATGCTTTCTGAATCGGTAAGAAACTGAAGGTTCAGGGGCGGGGCGGGGCAAGTACTTCAGTGCCCCGGTTTATAGATCGTCTGCGAAAAGAACGCGAATCGCTACGGCTGGATTCACATGGACATCTGGACGTTGAGTTTGGCGGGCAAGTTTGAATGAATCGATCCCACTCGTACAATGGGAGATTAATATTTTCCCGACTTTTTTAAGGTCCGATTGTATGTTATTGGAAATATTAATGTAGTAAGCCCTGATTTAACCCATTTACACACTATCGACCATGTTTGGACACTCGCAAATAGATGTGCCTTTTGCTCAGTGGAACACCCTGGAAATGGGTTTATCGGGGGAAAAAACTTGTGGTCCCTAATGGGAGGGTAATTTCCACTTTTTTCACTTTAAATTGTTAATAAACAATAGTAGCGCGATCTTCAAGGTGAAATAATTGGTATATTTGGATTCAGCGGGACAAAAAACATAAAATAAACATTATCTGCAGAGGGGCCCTTTTATTGAAAGTTTGGGAATTAATTAAGTAATGTTGGCACCGCGCAAATTGTATGCAAACCATTATTTGATAAATACTTTCACTTCTACTAACCGTGGTCAAAATTTCAACATTTCCTCAATTATCGACTATTTCTAGGTTAGTCCGGTTAGTTGATGCTGGCATAAATCGAGATGCCCTTTCCGAAATCGTATGCAAATGTCGGATAGTGTTTAATGGGTCGAAAGGAGTCGTTCCACGAAAGGGCATACTTTCCTCGATCATCGTCCATCACCAGTGGGAAATTGCCACTTCCGGTTCGTATGCCTCCTTCCGGCAGCGACCTAGACGTATGCAAACCGGCTAGCGCCCGGTTATTTTTGCAATATACGATAATGTATCCACATGGCCGAGCTTCCTCGTTCCTCGAATACTTAACCCTTTTTTTTCAACCGGAAGTGGAGGTCAGCAGGTGCAAGGACTGGTCACAGACGCTCGGAGGCACTTTTTCCCGGTTTCCCAAGCCTCCTGAGTATATCCCCAAAAGGGCATACGAACATAGATTATCGACAATGTTTGTGTCATGGGCCAACAGTCTACAAGGGAGAGAATGTCGTGGAGTTTTTGCTAGTACGAGTGAGGAACAACGCGTGGAAAATACATCCATAAAATGTTTTAAATGCGATAAAAATGGTCATATTGCTAGAAATTGTCCTACATATGAAAATGACAGGAATAAAAATTTATGCTATAAATGTCATAAACCAGGCCACAGAATCCGGAGATTGTGCAAAAGGAAAACCGTGGGAACTTAGAGCGCACAGACCAGAGAGAGAACAGCGAAATTATTTTAATCAACCCAGAAATTTTGAAAACAGAAGACCAGGACAATACAGGGATACATATACGGCCACGAGAGATTTTCGACAAAGAAATGGACCACCACCGAGGAATTTAAACCACGAAGCGGCTGCATTTCAACCCCGCAATGTAGCTGCTCCCTCTCAGAACGATGCTTAGATACTGGATTGGCAAGGATACTCAGTTGTACTCAGGAAGACGAAAAACCCCGAAATATTGCGCAGATATGGATTCGAGGAGAATTATATACTGCTATGATTGATTCTGGGGCACAAGTATCCTTAATAAAGCCAGACATCGTCAAGGGGTTTAGTATAGAAAGGACAACGCCAGCATTTAATATAATTGATATACAAGGTAGAAGAATACCAGATAAGGGAATCGTGAAGATGCCTATCACGTTAAGTCGAGAGAAAGTGATTGAACACGATTTCATTATAATTGAATCAGGAAATTTCGATGCAGATTTACTACTAGGATTGGATTTTCTGCAGAAATTCGAAGTAAAAATTGATTGGGGAAATGGATGTATGTATTTGTTAGAGGAAAAAGTTGAGTTGATGGTAGAAAAAAGATTAATAAGGAACACAGAAAAATTTTATGACAATAGGATACGAGAAATGGAAAAAGAATTGAACGAGATGAAAATTGAAATGATGAAAATGCAAAGATTAGTTAGTGAAAAATTCAAGAGCGACGCGAGTTCGAGGTCACCGTCAATGACTGAGGATTCCGCGACGCAGGGGTGTGACGACCCCTCAGAAATCGACAACAACAGACTTCGTATGAATCTTTCACCTATACTACAAACAAGGAACTTGGCCAGTTCCAGCAGTTCATCAGAAGTTTCTAGAAAAAAATCAATCACCGGTGGAAATAAAATTAATAGGAAAAAGGAAATGAATAAGAAAAAGGAAACTGAAAATGAAGTGAATGAGAAAAAGGAAACTAGAAATAGAGTGAATAAGGAAACAAGAAAAAGAGAGTACAGAGAAATAGAAAATGAAGAGGAAGTTGAGACTAAAGATGAAGAGAAAAATAAGAGAATACAAGGAACTCCAAGAGAGTCAGAAAAGAAAGGAAGCGATACTTTAGTCGATCTCAAGAACGACAACGACGGACAGACAGAAACTGCTTCGAGAAGCTATTCTGAAACCGAAAAAGTCGTTACTGATGGGGTAGGAATTTATTTGTCCAAGGATTTAATTTTTCCACCCCGAACTATGACTATATGTATGGCTAAGTTGCAGAAACGCCCTTCACTGACTTCGGAAAATATTATAATAGAAGGAGATGAATCTCAGCAAGGACTTATGGTTGCGAGATCTGTCTGTAAATTACAGGATGAAATCCCCATTCAAAGCCGATACGAATATTTCCGAGGAAAATAGCGAACAAATTAACAACGCCGACCCTGAAAATGTAAACTCTGATTCAGAATCTGTCACCGAGATTGAACCGATACCACCCACCAACAATCATCATCATACAAGATCGAAAGGACCAGCACCGGAACATGATTGGGTCCTGAAAAAACGATTTTAGTAAAAACTTGTGTAGTAAAAGAGGAATGCCTTCCAAAGCCGACAACGCTGTTTTTCCGAGATGCGACTTGCGAGATACAGCACCACTAGTGTCAAAAGGAGGCACCGAGTATTGATTTTTAGACAAGGATTCCCCGATCGTCTCTGTCTTAGACTTGAGAGTGGCACGCGCGCGCCGATATGAATTAAAAATGAAACCAAGAAATGATGGCACAAATAAACAAATTCAACCGACAATGGTAACGGATAATAAAGTATATCATTCTCCTGAAAAGCCGTTAGCAGAGCTTGAAAATGCATCAATAGTACCCAAAGATGAATCTGTAATTGCATTTTCGGAATTGCATGAAGAATTACATAACATAGGAAATCCATTTAGAAGTACAGGGCAGTTCGAAAAGTAATGTTTATACTACGAAGAACGCTAGATTGATAGTTGTTTATTTGAGATACATAAGGCCTCAAATACTTTTACTCCAGCACATCGTTATCGTAAATATTAAAAACGCTAAATCGGCAGAATGGACATCAGAGACAAAGTGCGGTCGAAATGAGGATAACAAAATAATATTTATAAAAAAAAATACGCTTAACAAACACAGTTCTAGACGCGTTCCATCAGAAAGTTGGCCAACCCAATCGTTGGACCCCCAGATGTCCTCGACCACAGGGTTCTCCTACAGTGGGAACCTCAGAGTCCACCGCCTCCAGAGTGGGACGACATGTGGGCCCATATGCATAGGCCCTTTTATCCAAGTTCAGGGTTCTCTGAGCACTCAGAGGAAGCAGCCCTCTAATCGACTGGAACGCAGTGTGGGCAACAGCCCGCGAAATGCCACCCACCCCTAGCACCGGTTTCAGCGAGAGAAGACGCGATACCATTCGACGAAGTCGAATAAACTTAGCGAAAGAGTGAGTAAGAATTTGAGAAACAATGATAGGACATTCTTGATATTTCTTTTGTATATTATCTACTTTAAGATTTTTGGATATAGCCATTTTTATGTTTTCTATATAACCATTTTTATTACTTCGAGTTTTTTGCATATAGACATCTTAAATATTTTTTTTCTCCAAGTATATATTACTTTAAGGGTTTTTACGTATAGCCATTTTTACTACTTTTTCTATATAACCATTATACTACCTTGAGATTTTTGGATGTATTCATTAGTAATGAGCATTTTCCGGCCTATGAAATGGATCAAATAACAATTTTCTGAACTGACTTGGCTGTTCTATGGATGAACGCCAGTAGAATATTTTTATTTGCTTATTATCTTTCTTATATATGTATAGATATGATATGTGTGTATATTCCTGGGACATTGGAATCCAAGGATAGGTAACTTTTGAATTCTTTTGAAACAAGGAGTCTCTGGGAGCATTTCTATTTAACGATAAAACGATAAAAATTCTGTTTACTGTTTAACAAGTCATGAGAGTTGAAAATATTATCTCTTGAATCAAAAATGGTTTTCAAGATTAGGCAAACCATTTTTTTTGGGGTATTGGAGGTAATGTGGTGCCACCGGCAACAGAGGAAATAAATTCACAAAAAAATACTCGATTCCATAAAGTCTTCATTCAAGGAAAAGTTTTCTAATTAAGTTTTGTTTCAAAATCCGTTCATGTTGAACCTTCAAATTAAACTATGTATTCACTCAAGTGAAACAAACAGGAAAATTTTGTTTATATTTTCAAAATCATAGTAAAGTATTAACACTTTTGAAGAAATCCAGAAACGCTTGCATAATTAATTCTAAATCAAAATGTCAACAATTGGCAGAAATATTCAATGAAGTCTGTATTATAGAATTAAACAGAATATTAAAATTTTCGATCCTTACCTTCAGATCAACACACGAGAAATAGAACGGAAGTAAGATCGCAACTTTGGAGAATATGGTGGGGAATTCCTACTCTTGAAAATTTACACGTGTTGACCTCGATTGGCAAACTCGAGGCAAATAATGTCGCAATCTTTACGACTTATTTATGCGATGTTTTGAAACCCATAAAATTTAATGGGGACAGATGTTCTAAGCACTTGCTGAAGCTTGCGTAATTCGCAACTCACAAAGAATGTTCTTTGTTCGAGGGGGGTATAAAAGCATTCGCACTTGCAAATTCATAGTATTCCAGTATCATAATATTGGAATAGAGTGTTATGGAAAGAGTAATATAGTAACGGTAATATAATATAGTAACATAAAGTGAACGATCAAGTATTATGTACAAAACAGTAGACAGTGATTTAAACAAAAACGCGGTGCAGTAATAAATCAGTCGCAAGAAGTGCAAAACGTTAAACTGAAGTGACCCAGAATCGCTCCTCACAATGTGTAAGTCTAGCAGTTAAAGTCGAAGCGATGATCTGATTATTTATGTACCATGTCTGTACGAGAGTAATGAACGAAATTATGTGAGTTACGGAATCATCGTTTTTGGCCTATTATGTATTCCCCGCTTTATTTGATGAAAAACTGAATGTTCGAAATGCCGCTTATCCTGAACAAATTAAAAACTGTTGAAAATTCCGCCAATTGTTATTATTTCCACCAAGAATTCACGAACTAAAAATAATCATGTGCGACTGGGTATTTAACATCTCAAGGACCGCTCGCCTTTTTGCCAACCAACGATACCCGGTCGTCACAACACTCCCAAAAAGAAAGCTACAAATAATTGTATGTTGTGTTATTTACAGCTCATTCAATCCATTCTGGCAGAGATAATGACTTATGTATCCGTGTTATATGTGTTTTAATGTGTCGAATTTTTTAAAGTCGGTGTTTTTGTACTTGCCCTAGTTTATGCTACCACTGCGCAACTGAAGGAGCTAAGCTAATACGAAGATTGATTGAATGAATTGTACGCATTTTCCCTGAAAATATCCTGAAGAATAGAAAATGTTTCAGCGTCCCAAAGAAGTCGATTTTAACTATATCAATTCTCTAT
Source organism: Zygogramma bicolorata (assembly GCA_032362365.1). Classification (NCBI taxonomy): domain Eukaryota; kingdom Metazoa; phylum Arthropoda; class Insecta; order Coleoptera; family Chrysomelidae; genus Zygogramma; species Zygogramma bicolorata. The sequence continues at coordinate 15,512 of JAVJAQ010003786.1, read as the reverse complement.
AAGTGGAGTGTATTTACAACTTCCAAAGTGAATAAGAAAAAGGATTTGAAAAAAAATTGGGAAAAAGTATTGGAAGTTCATCAATCCTTGTGTGTTTTGAACATTCGACCTTTCGAGTAATCAGAGATGAATCCAGGATTTTGAAAAATTCTTGGCATGATTTCGAAAACCTATGGGTGTCCTATTTGAGTCGTATTGTATCGATGGAACGTTTAGGAACAGAGTTCTTCCTAGGTGAAAAAATTGCGTGTTTATCAACAGAAAATAGTATTCTTATTCACTCCCTCTATTTTATCTCTCCGTTCAGTTAAATATGTTCAAACATTATTGTTTATATACATGTTTTGCATTTTTTGAATATTTCTTCAATTTTTCTGTACCGCAGCAGAGAAAGTCGCCACAGTCCTGCCACCATTTAATACTCATTTCAAAACCCTTTTCCACGTAAAAGAAAACTGACATTTAGAATGCATCCCACATGAACCTGGAAATAATCCGAGCCATGAGATATAAAATACTTCCTTCTTTGATAAAACTTATAAACTGATGCATGTTAGAGGTACCTAATTCATAAATAATCCTTGAGAAACCATCATATTTTCAACCGATTGCAATCTTATCTTCTTGTTAAAAACTGTCAAAATCCTATTAAAAGATCAATTTACTATTTATATGGAAGACAATGATTGTTTTACCCAGGCCAGTTAAGCTTCTGATCTAGTCTCTCCACCATATGCCATCAATTAATTGATATAATATGTAAATACAACATTTGAAAATAAAAGGCTTCGCTCATGTCAGTCTGATAGATCTTAACAAAAGCTTTCGATTGCATCTCCTCAAATATCCTTCAGGAAAAGTGGAACTCTTTTAACTTTCATCAAGTAAATCTTGGAATAATTTGTTCACACTCAAGTTGCCAAAATTAACAATAGCATATCAAAATCCAAACCTATTGTTTATGGTGTACAACAAAACCAGCTGTGAGACCCCAAATTGCAAAATAATATGCATGTTAGGCAGACAGGCGATAATTTTAAGAAACCCCTTCAATGTCATGTGATACACCCTATTTCCATTCCTATGCCATCAATCTGTCATAGCACTCAGAAGGCCTGTTATAGATGTGGAAAACTTGGACATCTAATGAAAGACTGCAATACGATAATGCCGCATAGGATTTGCTATAGATGTAGTAAACCGAGACATCTTTCAAAAGACTTCAGGGAGAGAATGCCCCAGAGGAAATATTGTAGATGTGGAATATCGGGACATCTCATAAAAGATGGCAAGGTGAGAATTTCACCAGGATGCCGCCAAGATCGCAATCACCTGCGAGGACAAAGTCATCAAGGGTTATTCAGGTTAACAGTCTAAAAAGAACAACCGATAGCCTAACCATTTCAGGAAAATTGAATAAATTAGAAGTCATATCTACTATACCGGTACCGCGGTTTCTTTGGTACGTAGAGACATCCTTCGGCCAGAAAGCGTGTAGCCTATTTCTTTCAACTTCGTGCTTCGAACAGTCACAGGCGAAAACGCACCTATTCGAGGACAAGCTGAGATTACACTAATTTTCTTGGGCGACTCATCACAGATACAGTGTTACGTCACAGACATAAAGATGAATTCATCCTGACATTGGATTCAAATAGTGACTATAGTTTTTCATTCGACGATGCCTGCGAAGCCGCGATTTGCTAAAACTGCGAGAATTACTTATCGAAGAAAGCAGTTCGTGATACATTAGATAATGACCCTGAATGAACGAGCCATCCCTATGAGAGCCGTCAGGAGTTGTATTAGAAGTAAAAGTGACATTTTTAAGTTGAAAGGGCTGATTCGGACTCAAAACTTACAATGGGGATAACGAGGCATTGATCGGGACGATCAAAATTGAGGAGGGATAATGTTTCGAAATCGAAATAGATAACGCTAAACGTTATATTCCCGACGAGGCGTGAAAGGATGAGTCTGGATGAATCTCCATATTCGAACAGGGTACAAAGGGAGGCAATTCATCGAAACAGAATTTTCAAATTGTATTGGAGTTGAGGTTCCTTGGAACCACGATTATTTCTCGAAACCAACTAAAAGTAGCCAACCATTACCGCCTAAACTTCATGCAATCGGACTCAGTGGCATTGAGCCACATAATTGACAAAAATCGCCAGTAATATTTTTTGTTTCATATATTTACAGCACGGTAAAATATGAGTCGAATTGTGACTTTTGAATTTTTGCATGCTTCAAAAAAATATTGAAAGGCCGAACTCTACCTTCGTTGAAATGCAGCTGTATAATCAGTGCCCGTGGAAGCATGGAATGATGGAAGCGCATAACATAAAATTGAAAACCATATCAATGCATGCGCAGTGGCTCCAAAAACACACAACTGACACACGCCATCCTCTTCTAACGAGTAGCGTTGCGCGATAACTCTGTTTCACTTTATCTCTCTCTAGCAGCCCTATTTGCGACCACTTTCTCACAGGCATCGGTATACCTATAAGTAATCGTACTAAAAAAAGTATTGAATTTTATAAAGAAAACATGAATACACGCCATGAACGTAATAACACAACAAACTATTACCTGTTTACACCTGGCTGCCAAGTAGTTGCGACCGAGTGAGCATTAGCACCCATGGCTTTTCAAATTTTCTATATGCATGTCAATGATATTTCTTTTGATAAAGAAGTGAATGAGGTTCTCGGTGGAAAATTAATTAACATTATTCTAAGTGAAAGTAGTTGAGGGGACTTTTGAGTGGCACCGTGTTATCAATGTATTTGCCTATGGAGAAATATCAGTTTGAATATCTACTTGATGAACGTAGTTATTTCAGACTATGATCTGTGGAGCTGCCTTATCTTACATTTCTCAGCACCTCAGGAGTTATCGGTCAGCATTCGACTCCAGGCAAATTATGCTCAATTATTGAAAGCATAGTGCCACTGTCTAAGATTTACTTCAACTATTCTAGTCGAGGTTCATAATCCATATAGCTTATAGCTCTATCCGTGAATAATGAACAATGTTTAGTCCTGACCATTTGCGTTTCTTGTCCCAATATTCTCGTACACGTTTTAGTTAATTGTTAGCTATATTTGTAAAAACACCATAGCTGATTCCAATTTCATGTTTTTGTACGTAATTATTTTGTGGATGGATCCCTTCTTCTAGCTTTTTGGGGTTCTTAACCTACCACAATCTGATTTTTTTTTAATCTGTCTACCACGAGAAGTTGCTGCGATAAGCAATAATTCACAAATAGTTCACGTTCAATAGGTCAGTTTTGGTATTTCTCAAATTTGAGTATCGAAAAAATACAAGAAATAATAATTTTCAAAATTTTTTACACTTATATAATAATAATATTTATTGGTTTTGAAGATTACAGATAAAGTAATATAAAACACGTCATAGGTTACATAGAGTAACTTCTGACATTAAGGTGACAAATAGACATACGAATAGTTATGTGGTACTACCTGGTGGTTTTATCGATGGTTCCTCCTGATTGTTTTTCGGAAAGTCGATTTGGACCTGGAAGCTCGAAAAAAAATCGAACTATGAGTCTTTTATACCAGCAGACCGCGACTGGGGAGACAAGTTGTCTTTCAGGCTAGAATCCATCAATCTGTTCTCTATTGATGATTCCTGGGACTGATGTTTCAGCAGTGACCACTTATGTTGAAGTAGAGCTAGATTCACCAGAATTAGCGGGCGGCATAAAAGTTACTTTCCTTTGTGAATAATTTTTACAAGTTGATGAATCGTTTTGCTTACTCGTGTAAAGTTAGCGTCGGGCGCCAGCTCCCAAATCTAGCGCCCACCCCCCACTCCTAAGTCCGGTTTATACTACACAAGTAGTGGACTGAGGTATTGTAGAAATCGCCAAATCGACTCGGAGGTATTTTGTGTTCCCTTCAAGTTAAGTCGAATAGTAATGGAACATGTGCCAATCATTGCTTCCCCCCTTAATAATTGAAGAGACCAACTTTGTGATATATTTTTTATAATAATGGACTGTGAACACACAAACCCAAAAAAATGTTTTTGAAAAGGTTTGGAAATTCAATCTCACACTAGGAATTTGAACGTGGGACAGAATATTTTATTACACCTTCTAGGAGAAAAAACTCCAAAATTACGGCGTCATGCTACCACCCCTGAGAAGACTTTGATTTTAAGACAGTTTTTAAGACATTCTGATGTAGTGCATCATGTTGAGTACATTCAGTAGTATAACTCCACAAATTTTCAGCCCTTCAAAATATCGGCGTCATAGTTAAAATAGCGACCACCCCTAGAGAGAATTGCATTTTTTCCTGAAAACGAGTCCTTGAGACACATTCTGATGAGGTGCATCATTTTGACTATATTTAGTAGTGTAACTCCACAAATTTTAAGCCCTTCAAAATTTCGGCATCATAGTTAAAATGGCGACCACCCCTAGAGAGAATTTATTTATTTTTCCTGGAAACGAGTCCTCGAGACCCATTCTGATGAAGTGCATCATGTTGAGTATATATAGTAGTATAACTCCACAAATTTTCAGCCCTTCAAAATATCGGCATCATAGTTAAAATGGCGACCACCTTTAGAGATAATTTTTTTTCCTGAAAACGAGTTCTTGAGACACATTCTGATGAAGTGCATCATGTTGAGTATATTTAGTAGTATAACTCCACAAATTTTCAGCCCTTCAAAATATCGGCATCATAGTTAAAATGGCGACCACCCCAATAGAGAATTTATTTTTTTTTCCTGAAAACGAGTCCTCGAGACACATTCTGATGAAGTGCATCATGTTGAGTATATTTAGTAGTGTAACTCCACGAATTTTCAGCCCTCCAAAATATCGGCGTCAAGTTGAAATGGCGACCACCATTAGAGAGAGTTTATTTCTTTTCCTGAAAACGAGCCTTTGAGACACATTCTGATGAAGTGCATCATGTTGACTATATTTAGTAGTGTAACTCCACAAATTTTCAGCCCTTCAAAATATCGGCATCATAGTTAAAATGGCGACCACCCCTAGAGAGAATTCATTTTTTTCCTGAAAATGAGTCTTTGAGACACATTCTGATGAAGTGCATCATGTTGACTATATTTAGTAGTGTAACTTCACAAATTTTCAGCCCTTCAAAATATCGGCATCATAGTTAAAATGGCGACCACCCCTAGAGAGAATTTATTTATTTTTCCTGGAAACGAGTCCTTGAGACACATTCTGATGAAGTGCATCATGTTGAGTATATATAGTAGTATAACTCCACAAATTTTCAGCCCTTCAAAATATCGGCATCATAGTTAAAATGGCGACCACCCCAATAGAGAATTTTTTTTTTTCCTGAAAACGAGTCGACACATTCTGATGAAGTGCATCATGTTGACTATATTTAGTAGTGTAACTTCACAAATTTTCAGCCCTTCAAAATTTCGGCATCATAGTTAAAATGGCGACCACCCCAATAGAGAATTTATTTTTTTTTCCTGAAAACGAGTCCTCGAGACACATTCTGATGAAGTGCATCATGTTGAGTATATTTAGTAGTGTAACTCCACGAATTTTCAGCCCTCCAAAATATCGGCGTCAAGTTGAAATGGCGACCACCATTAGAGAGAGTTTATTTCTTTTCCTGAAAACGAGTCTTTGAGACACATTCTGATGAAGTGCATCATGTTGAGTACATTCAGTCGTGTAACTCCACAAATTTTCAGCCCTTCAAAATATCGGCATCATAGTTAAAATGGCGACCACCCCAATAGAGAATTTATTTTTTTTTTCCTGAAAACGAGTCTTTGAGACACATTCTGATGAAGTGCATCATGTTGACTATATTTAGTAGTGTAACTTCACAAATTTTCAGCCCTTCAAAATATCGGCATCATAGTTAAAATGGTGACCACCCCTAGAGAGAATTATAATAATAATAATAATAATATTTATTCCATATCAAGATACAATCAATCTTACAGGAAGTAGTTTGGCTGTTGTTGCTTAAAACACTATAAATATAAGCTAAAAAAGCGTGCGAAACACTAGTTTGGTACTTATATTAAGGAGATATCACTTAAAACAAAACAATTTATATATGTATATATAGATATAACCTAGTTAAAGGGCGCGAAACAATAGATGGTAATATGGCACTAGGTAAATGGAAAACTTGTTGAAAAACTGATAATTTGACAATGGTCACAAGAAAATAATTCTGAATTTTGAGACCTTATTCACTCATAACAAAAGCTCTGAGTTTCAAAGCATCCATGACGAAGTTACTGATTACTTTAGCCATTTGTGGAGTTATTCTTTCTATTTCTAATAAGAGGTGGTTCAAAGATCTGATTTGGCAAATTTCTCTCGTCCTAACGCACCTGTACAGGGGACATTCAAAGAAGAAGTGGTAAAATGTTTCATCGTCATTGAGATTACACATTGTGCAATTTTCAGTCTGATCAATTGAATAAGCGGACCCACCGAAAGTGAATTTAATTTGTCTTGTGTTTGCACAGCGCAGCTGGGCAATTATTCTGATAACCGATATGGGAATTCTGAACTGAAGGTAATGCTTGACATTTCGCGAAACGGTAAATCTATTGAAGTATAAAGGAAAGGATGAGTTTGATATATGTTGTATATCTTCTTCGAATAGCTTTTCACTGAATTTAGCCAGAACGTCATCGAAGTTGATTTTAAGATTAGCAGAACTGAGGATGTTCCATAGCTCCCCACAATTCAAGTCCTCAAAAAGTGCCTTCATTTGTGAAGCCCAGTTGTATCTAAGATCTGTTGTTGGTAAATTTTTCTGTCGTAAAAAACATATTCTAGGATACCTGTTGGAATCCATACTGAGCAGATTCAACAGCCAATTCAAAGCAGCTTTGAGAACCTTAAAACTGAGGTGGAGAACACCACATTCTAAACGTACCATACTGTCAGCAGTATTTCTTGGTAAACATAGGAGTTTTTTGAAAAAGGATACTTGAACCCGCTCTATGACATCAAAATAGCGTATACCCCAGACAGGAATACAATAAGTGACGGAATTCACTATAATAGATTCGTACAATCAAATTAATTTTTTTTCCTGAAAACGAGTCCTTGAGACACATTCTGATGAAGTGCATCACGTTGAGTATATTCAGTAGTATAACTCCACAAATTTTCAGCCCTTCAAAATATCGGCATCATAGTTAAAATGGAGACCACCTTTAGAGAAAATTTATTTGTTTCCTGAAAACGAGTCCTTGAGACACATTCTGATGAAGTGCATCACGTTGAGTATATTCAGTAGTATAACTCCACAAATTTTCAGCCCTTCAAAATATCGGCATCATAGTTAAAATGGCGACCACCTTTAGAGATAATTTTTTTTTCCTGACAAAGAGTCTTTGAGACACATTCCGATGAAGTGCATCATGTTGAGTATATATAGTAGTAGTAGTATAACTCCACAAATTTTCAGCCCTTCAAAATATCGGCATCATAGTTAAAATGGCGACCACCTTTAGAGATAATTTTTTTTCCTGAAAACGAGTTCTTGAGACACATTCTGATGAAGTGCATCATGTTGAGTATATTTAGTAGTATAACTCCACAAATTTTCAGCCCTTCAAAATATCGGCATCATAGTTAAAATGGCGACCACCCCAATAGAGAATTTATTTTTTTTTCCTGAAAACGAGTCCTCGAGACACATTCTGATGAAGTGCATCATGTTGACTATATTTAGTAGTGTAACTTCACAAATTTTCAGCCCTTCAAAATATCGGCATCATAGTTAAAATGGCGATCACCTTCAGAGAAAATTTTTTTTTCCTGAAAACGAGTCCTTGAGACACATTCTGATGAAGTGCATCATTTTGACTATATTTAGTAGTGTAACTCCACAAATTTTAAGCCCTTCAAAATTTCGGCATCATAGTTAAAATGGCGACCACCCCTAGAGAGAATTTATTTATTTTTCCTGGAAACGAGTCCTTGAGACACATTCTGATGAAGTGCATCATGTTGAGTATATATAGTAGTATAACTCCACAAATTTTCAGCCCTTCAAAATATCGGCATCATAGTTAAAATGGCGACCACCTTTAGAGAAAATTTTTTTTTTCCTGAAAACGAGTCTTTGAGACACATTCTGATGAAGTGCATCATGTTGAGTATATATAGTAGTATTACTCCACAAATTTTCAGCCCTTCAAAATATCGGCATCATAGTTAAAATGGCGACCACCTTTAGAGAAAATTTATTTTTTTCCTGAAAACGAGTCTTTGAGACACATTCTGATGAAGTGCATCATGTTGAGTATATTTTGTAGTATAACTCCTTAAATTTTCAGCTCTCCAAAGAATCGGCGTTATAGTCAAATTGGCGACCACCCCTGATATGATGCAGAACGTTGAGTATACGGGGTAACCCGGAACCATCTCACTGCCTTGTATCTTCGATGTTGTTTTGTAGTTACAGTTCAATTTGTATTCATCAATGTAAGTGTATCAACTTAGCGCATTCAATTCCTATATCTCAAATGGAAAGTATTTTTTTTAGGAATAACGACAGAGTATAAAGATACTTTTCCAATGATTTATCACAATCATACTCCTAATTCACAATCTGCTGATATAGTTGATATCTTATAAATATTACTTTTTGTATTCCACTCGTAACGAAACATCTTCATGAAAGAATGCTATTGAAAATTGAATAATATCATATAAGGAACAATAATTTATTGCGCTAATCTTTTCACACAATATTTTTATGTGGATTAGATAATTTTGAAATTTAAGTCTTTTACATTTTTCACTATCATGTCTCTCAATTCTTGAATGCTAATAGATCTTTAAATTTGGTGAGAAACTCCAATACATATTGTTACGATTTTCCTTGGGTTCGTCGATTAAAACACCAAACAACACTGAACTTCTTTTATTATAACTCTCTATCACAATACAATACAACACAATCACTTAAATCGCTCCGATAACTGTCCAATGCTCGGTACTAAAACTCTCTGTACTAAAAATTCTACACTTCGAGTACTTGCACTTAGCAATAACAAAACTCTCTCCACTTAGCTCTGAATACAAACTTGTCACTTAACTAACTCTCCGAATAAAAACTTCCGAATAACTAACTCTCTCCGCGACGAAGTTTTTCCCGTATATATACCTGCGTACGCCTATGAAGAATCTTCGCGAATTCTCCACAGGCGGTTTACGGGTTCCTGGAAAATGACGTTCGCTACGACGCGATCCCTCATCTGCGCTTACGATCTCGTCAGGGCCGGCGCTAGAGAGAGAAAACAAAACATGGATTGTATTGGAGTTTATAACCAACTCCCAAATTCCAATGTTAGCATTTGAGAAATGACAAACTTGAAGTTGGAATATAAAGAAAAATTGAGTTTTAAAAATAGCTAATCTGCTAAAAAATATTATGTGAAAAGTTTGGCCATGAATTGTTTTAATCACATGATATTGTTCAATATTCCATATTCTGGAATGCTTTTTTTGGTTTTTCTCTCCCCTAGGAATGAAAAGGTAAACGTTTCGAGTTCTTATAATATCTGTTCATTGGGCAAATTGGTATATTTGCTCCCGATACGTAACTGCATGAAAATGTTCCGTTACGAGGGGAACTCAAAGAGTATTTTCTTATGAAATCTAGATTATACTAGCATATTCTGAATTGGAAGTATGATTATGATATATCATTGGAAAAGCTTCCGATAAAACCGGAAGTGTCATATAAATATGGTTTGATACTTGCTAAATTGTACACGCATGGCTATAAATCGAAGTACCGAGCATTCATAGAAAATAACAACGTGGACACGGGGGGCGAATTGGTTCCGGGTCACCCGGTATACAAGCTCTTGAGATAATGTGATTTGGCTTTCAAGACAGAGAAGGATGTTTTGAAGAATGTTGCGGAAATTAATCCTAATGTTTGAATCTCTGGAATATCCCCAATCCATATTCGAAATTAATTCATATCCTCAATTTCTGTTTTGGTGTACACAAATGACATAATTCATCAAGATCATAATATGATTGAAAACATTTTGGTACGAGGATTCTTTTGCATTCTTGGTAGTTGAAACACTTATCCTTCTTGACCACGTATCTTCCACAAATGAGACAATGTTCCTGAATTTTTCCCCGATTTCATCAATAAATACTCCCTGATGTATGAACGATAATTATCGGGATCAGAAGTTACATCTGATGTATTGCCATTTAAAATACAACTGAGGAAATGCAGAACAAATATTCCGCAATTTTAAGAATCCATCTGTTTGGAGTGATACTACTAAGTATAATCAACATGATGCACTACATTAGAATGTGTCTCAAAAACTCGTTTCCAGGAAAATAAGTCAGTCTTTTCAGGGGTGGTCGCCATTAAAACTATGAAGCCGATAATTTGAAGGGCTGAAAATTTTTGGAGTTACACTACTAAAGATACTCAACATGATACACTTCATCAGAATGTGTCTCAAGGACTCGTTTTCAGGAAAAAAAATTAATTCTCTCTAGAGGTAGTCGCCATTTAAACTATGACGCCGATATTTTTAAGGGCTGAAAATTTGTTGAATTATACTACTATATATACTCAACATAATGCACTTCATCAGAATGTGTCTCAAGGACTCGTTTTCAGGAAAAAAACATATTCTCTCTTGGGGTGGTCGCCAATTTAACTATGACGCTGATATTTGGAAGGGCTGAAAATTTTTGGAGTTACACTACTAAAGATACTCAACATGATACACTTCATCAGAATGTGTCTCAAGGACTTGTTTTCAGTAAAAAAAAATATTTCTCTCTAGATGTAGTCGCCATTTAAACTATGACGCCGATATTTTGAAGGGCTGAAAATTTTTGGAGTTATACAACTAAATATACTCAACATAATGCACTTCATCAGAATGTGTCTCAAGGACTCGTTTTCAGGAAAAAAACATATTCTCTCTTGGGGTAGTCGCCATTTCAACTATGACGCCGATATTTTGAAGGGCTGAAAATTTGTTGAGTTATACTACTATATATACTCAATATAATGCACTTCATCAGAATGTGTCTCAAGGACTCATTTTCAGGAAAAAAAAAATTCTCTCTAGGGGTGGTCGCCATTTCAACTATGACGCCGACATTTTGCAGGGCTGAAAATTTGTGGAGTTATACTACTGAATGAACTCAACATGATGCACTTCATCATAATGTGTCTCAAGGACTCGTTTTCAGGAAATAAATTAATTCCCTCTAGGGGTGGTCGCCATTTCAACTATGACGCCGATATTTTGAAGGGCTGAAAATTTGTGGAGTTATACTACTGAATATACACAACGTGATGCACTACATCAGAATGTCTCAAAAACTCGTTTCCAGGAAAATAAGTCAAAGTCTTTTCAGGGGTGGTCGCCATTAAAGCTATGACGCCGATATTTTGAAGGGCTGAAAATTTTTGGTGTTATACTACTATATATACTCAACATAATGCACATCATCAGAATGTGTCTCAAGGACTCGTTTTCAGGAAAAAAACATATTCTCTCTTGGGGTGGTCGCCAATTTAACTATGACGCCGATATTTGGAAGGGCTGAAAATTTTTGGAGTTACACTAGTAAAGATACTCAACATGATACACTTCATCAGAATGTGTCTCAAGGACTCGTTTTCAGGAAAAAAAATTAATTCTCTCTAGAGGTGGTCGCTATTTAAACTATGACGCCGATATTTTGAAGGGCTGAAAATTTTTGGAGTTATACTACTACACTCATAATGTGTCTCAAGGACTCGTTTTCAGGAAAAAAAAATTTCTCTCTTGGGGTAGTCGCCATTTCAACTGACGCCGATATTTTGAAGGGCTGAAAATTTGTGGAGTTATACTACTAAATATACTCAACATGATGCACTTCATCAGAATGTGTCTCAAGAACTCGTTTTCAGGAAAAAAAATTATCTCTAAAGGTGGTCGCCATTTTAACTATGATGCCGATATTTTGAAGGGCTGAAAATTTGTGGAGTTATACTAATGAATATACACAACGTGATGCACTACATCAGAATGTCTCAAAAAATCGTTTCCAGGATTAAAATCAGAGTCTTCCCAGGGGTGGTCGCCATGACGCCGTAATTTTGGAGTTTTTTCTCCTAGAAAGTGTAATAAAATATTCTGTCGCACGTTCAAATTTCTAACGTGAGATTGAATTTCCAAACCTCTTCAAAAACATTTTTCTGTGTTTGTGTGTTCACAGTCCATTATTATTAAAAATATATCACAAAGTTGGTCTCTTTAATTATTAAGTGTGTAGTAATGATTGGCTCAAGTTCCATTACTATTCGACTTAACTTAAAGGGAACACAAAATACCTCCGAGTCGATTTGGCGATTTCTACAATACCTCAGTCCACTACGTGTGTGGTGTAAACCGGACACAGGAGTGGGGGGTGGGCGCTAGATTTGGGCGCTGGCGCCCGACGCTAACTTCACACGAGTGTTTTGCTTGTCAGCAACAGATGATGCCTATGTAGATTTTATGATCAATCGATTCGATAGTCTTAAAGCGGATTTTGAGAATGCATAATACATAATACCTTAGTCCAAATGTTTGCCTTTTGCACTCTTGAAGGACAATTCAAGGTTATCAAAAGGTTTACAACAAATAATGGATTTGGTTTCATCACTTTCACTCAAAATTATGTTTTTTTACTCTCACCCGTAAATATGCTGATTTCTTTATAGTTCACTAAACGGATAAGTAGGCGATTCCAGTCAACTGAATGGATATGATTTCATATCCACACAAGGTAGGATTTGAATTCCACCAATCACAGGAAACAATATACCTGGTTACCTTGTAGAAACGTCACAATTCTCATAAATCTACCGACAAACACGAAATCCAAGTTGTTTCATTCAAGTATAAATAAATGTACTCATTGAAATATTCTCTATTTTATTGAGTAAAGTTTAAATTGACGCAATTGATATTTTTTTGTAGAATTGAAAGACGTACATCCACTCTACACACCTACCAATAATCAACTGAAACTATTCAATCCATGTGGCCTAGTGGCTAACGTGATGGCCTTCTGACACAATCCACTTTATAGTCGTGGGTTCGAGTCTCACCCAAAACCCTCTTTTTTGCCCTTTTATTCAATTTGACATTACTAATTTAATTTGTATCATTCAATATTGAATTGAATGAAGTTGCTTTCTTTTGAGTTTTTCATAAATATCAAAAGAACTCATGATTGATTATCAATACGAAACTTAAAAGAGGGTTCTGAAATATTTACCTGATCAAAGAAAAATTCAACTGTACAACTCAAATGGATATTGGCCATATTGCCCTCGAATGTTCGAGCAATCGCCTACGGCATCATTCCCAAACTTCATCCTTGTGCGATGTGCTCACCATATCCACTCTTGTTGTACTACTATTTCCAACTTTTTTACATAGCTATCAAGTGATACATTTTCACAATAGATGCATCTCAGATCAGTATGAGCGTTTTTATATCTTTTACATGGTCTTATGGGATCACTTGAAAAGAAGTGTTATCATCCACCATCGCACAATGAGATCTCAATCCAGTATAATAGTTTGCCAAAAAATCTAATTTTTTTTGCAATCAAAGTTGGAAAGATAAGCTTGTAGGTACTTTTTGGTCCTCATAAATTAATAATAATTACCTGATTAAAATATACCCAACCATTCATTGAAGAATACTGAATAACTTGAAACATTGTTTATTCACTGAAGCCAATACATTTTCCCAAATATTGTGAGAAGATTGAATCATTTGGCTGTGGATATTGCTTTAGCGAGACAAATGTTTTCCTCAATACATCCTTCAGATTATCACAGGTGGTATAATATAAATAGCCCCTATTTTGTAATTCCTCAGCCAATTCCATTTGGTGGTTGTCCATCAAGTCTTCATTTACAACTACAATCAATGGCTTTTTATTGTGGAGTACTTCTAAACAAGTTCCAGCACCAGCATGGCTTATAACAAGGTCACTATCATTTATTTCTTTTTGAAAGTTTTCGAAAAATGAGTCGAATTTGAAAGTTATTTTATCGCCTAGAGTGAGTATTGTAGAATTTTTTTCTTTCTTAACTTCACTAGGTAGATCAAGCTCTGGGTCTACATGAACCCCTGCAAAGTTACTTCCTGTTTGTAATTGGATAAAGTTATATCCGGAATCCACCAGAGATTCGACCACTCGTCTAGTTGTCATAGTATGAATCAATTTTGGAAAATTAGTTGTACCTACTGTCACAAAAACCCTTTTTCCCATTTTGTAGAAATGAAATTAAAATACTAATTATTGTACACTTCACGTACGCTTATAGCTCATCGCTCATCCAATGATCCAATCCCACGGATAATGGATAATCCAATCCAACCATAGACATATATATATGTCTATGAGTCTATGAATATGAATCCAACTTGTCAGCTTGTCACAAAACATCGATAAATGTTTTGTGCAACTTATCACGGCACGGAAATTAGTACCAATGTGAAGTTGGCTGCCAGAGTGCTGGGTAATCGCACGTTAAAAGGTAAGGCCTCGTTGATCCATTGCTCGCACAAGTTTCGACTTCTGAGGGTTGACGTTCGTCAGCTGGTTAACGAAAACGAACAATTTTAGAACAAACGAACAATTTTAGAACAATTTTTTTAGAGATGGCTATTCTTGAATCACTCGCAGTTCTGCGAGTACGTTGTTCTGCGAATGATTCACAAAAATCGGTTTTCTTGAAACTTGGAACGCTGAACATATTCGCTGATCTGCGAATGAATTTCCATCGCAGGACAACGAACGAGTGGGTATGGGGCGGTCGCTGAGGCTCTGCGAGTGATTTGTTACGCTAAAATATTGTGACTGTGGGGGTGATATAATGTTATTATTGGTGTTTTACTTCTCAGAGATTAAAGATATCAAGAAAATTCTAAAATTGTATAGTAGTGATACAACAGGCATTCTGGCTCATTTCAAGGTCACATCTAGCGATTGGAGTTGGAATATGCCATCGGTACATGTGGCGGTACATGGGAACGTGTCATGTTCTGGGTACGGCGATTGGAGTTGGAATATGACATCGGTACATGTGACGGTACATGGGTACGTGTCATGTTCTCTCCTGCGGGCAGCAGGCAAAACTTTTTTATTTGAAGAGATATCGAAAAATTACATTTGGAAAAAATGATCAGCGTCGAAAAATGACAAAGACCTATTATTGGAGAAAAATTAAAAAAAATTACTTTAGATTCTATGGGTGTTTATTGTGTAACATGTCGGTTTTTTTCGGACACTCTGTAGACCATACCGTTGCTCGTAATCGAAAAACAAAAAAACTGTCGTGTATGTCTCAAAATACTCTACACTTTTCAGTCGAAACATTTTTTTCTAAACCGATCGGAAAATGGAAAAATCGGGAAATTTCTGAAATTCATGTTTGGAGTTTTT